>SNQJ01S0025905.1:191874-211029 GCA_010110895.2 Picea sitchensis
GGAATTTATTACTGTCTCACTTTAGATCTCCCAGATCTGAATGCTAGTTAAAGTATTTGAGTTTATTGAATCTTAGATCTAGTTGTTTTATTCACTGAAATTAAAAAGATACTACTGTTCTGCTCTATTGCCCTAATTCTAACAATTGGAAAAAAGGAAATACAATGCAACTAACTCAACTCCTAAAGACTCTCACTCACTGAATGATTAACCACCTCCACCCTGACTTTCTTTTATAGAGGAAGATAGGCTAGGGTTTACAAAATAAAGACATCCCATGTACAATGCCTTACTTAGAGTAAGTAACCCTAACAATAAATCTGCCTAGGATAAAGCACATAACCTGCATGAGAGAGGCTACCTAGAATAGAGCGCCTCCTTACCTAGGAAAATGCACCCTACTCTAAATCTGGAACGCATCTCTGCAATGTGCTCTTCCTAAGACAGATCTGTGCCTAAAACAGAACTGAGAAAAGCACTTATAATTTATGAAAAAACAGCATCTAAATTAAACTAGAAAAGCATGCTAATTATGGGTCTATCTAAGTCTGGAAAACACTTTTAACTTAAGACAAACATGCACGCATACAACAGCCATAAGATGCCTATAACTGATGCGCCTCATTTAATGCTGCTGCACGGTCCCTCACACACAAACTGCAATCTACTGCACGGATCCAAAGACAACGGATCTGCTGAAGGTTCAGGCTGTACAGATCTGCTGAACTGAAGTACTGCTGAAGGAGAAACACCTTCAGAACAACAGGTAAACTCTACCATCGCCGTTGTGCCATGCTGATACTGCTCTCGACTTTGCCTTCAACCCACCTGCACACACACCAAGACGACTGTGCTTCTGAAGGATGAACACCTTCAGAGCAACACAGTTACACAGGTAAAATCTAATACTTGGTTCAGCCAAAGGGTTATGTGTCCAGCTTAGGGTCCAAGCAATTAAGTAGATATTGTATATTCCACCACACTAGGAAGGCACTTTGCCTCCAGCACATCCTTTTAGGATTTCCATACCACTGTGGTTTCCAAATATAAAAAAAAAATTTATGTGAATTAAAGAAAAGCTTGAATCATGAATAAATAAACAAAATTCATAATCAACATAATCTCAGCAGGCAGTAACTCTCTACAAGTTGTTACATGGATTTGAGCATCAAAAATAGCCACTAGTGTTGATAAGTTATGCGTGTTCTAAACTCTTCAAAGAACTCAATGTTTAACTGTAGAGTATCTAGCATCAATCCATCTATTCATCACATGTAAGAGGAATCCACAATGACACAGGATAGAGGAATCCACAATGACACCGGATATACTAGCAACTATCTATTATTCATAATTTTCAGAGCTGCAACTTATTTAGTGCCCAGAGGGAAATGAGGGAGAAACGCAATTTCCCATTATCGTCACTTGCATCCTCACACACACCAGGCTTAAGAGATGCATATTTTTGGTGTAAAATCCAGTTGCTCATAGGAATGGTACGGTGAGCTTTTACAAGACCATGCCCATCGTCTAAGAAAATAACCGAGGATGACAATGTTAAGTTCATAATTTTTGGCAGTACAGCATCTTCACGAACAGGGGAAGGACTATCTTAGACAAATAGGCCATAGGAAAGACAAAGCCCTTTGCCAGTCACTAGTTTCATCTTACTTCTGAATTTCATGTAACTTTTGAAATGAACCACAATCTTCCATCATACTTCAAGACTGTCAATACTCAAAGAGGCTAAGAGCTCATCATACCTGATGCGTAACAGAGCTGTTGAAATCGTATGAAGAATGATTCACAAGTCTGAGATGCGAAAAAACTCGATGCTAACTGCTAAGAACCAATCCCGACCTGAAATATGTGTCGGCCAGTCAATTACATTTATCCGCAAACACGCACAATGAATCAGTAAATACACGTTGGACAACAAAGAGCTTCCTGGAAAATTCCAGCAACAGAAAAGTTTTAGTCAATGTTTCTCAGTCGAAGCACATGGCAAGCTTTCTCTATATCTTTCCGTATAAGGAATCATAAAAATAAAAACCAGAGGTCCAAACCTAACTATATCGTCTTTTTGGCGTCTATTTCTTTATCCAACGATTCCACAGATAATCAAAAGACAAATAGACACACATAGATCATTCCAATAAAAACGAAAGCTAAACCGCACCCGCGGATTCTTATGCCATCGCAAATTCACAAATACCAAAAATAAAAATAAAAGAACAAGAAGGAAAAGCAAACCTAAATAACAGTCCTTATATGGAAAGTGCCTATTAGGTAGAACGGCCGGTTAATTTGAACGAATCAAGATATCACGAATTTTGCACTAAAGTGCGTGCTTTATTCGCTTATATCGAATGTAGAGAAATTTCGAGGAAATCGAAAGTGTAAACTTGAATGAATTTTTCAGCTGAACCGACTGACTTCCCCTGAACTTGCTCCGCACGAATAAATTCCTAAATATTAAGAAAATATATGCAAACACAGTGACGTCGAAACCAAATATTATCCATATTTAGTCCGAATTGGAGAAATTAAAACCGTTGAAAGGAAATTTTACGGTAAGTCGTTGATTGATTAGAGCGATCTGAGTGGTTGAGACTGTGTAATATAAGTAATTTAGGGTTAGTTAGGAGACTAAATCTATAAATCAATTTAAATTAAGAAAAAAAAATACAATTCCACCAAAAATTATATTAATCATGATGAAAAAACCAAAAACCAAAAACCAAAATGTTTAAATTAGGTTTTTCTAAAGCAGTAGTCTAAACGTTCTATCTTTTAACTGTTTTTTAGTCACTTTTTTCTGTTTGATTTTACCAAAAATCAGATGAAAAATGGTTAGATCTACATATTTGAGTGACTAAGTTTATATAATCCTGATCTTTTAGGAATTTTTCAACCAGCTGAATTCATCTATACATTCAAAAATACAACATCCTCACATCTCAAAAAAAAATAAAAAAATAAAACATTTAACAAACAACCGGAAAGCATAATTAACTGATACGGCTAAGCAGTGAAATTGGCAGTATTGAACGGAAGAATGCATTCCATGCTTTACTTAAAGGCGAAAGGAGTGTGAGGATCATGTACCATGCCAGCTCTGCTGTGTCAGAGTCCTCCGGTTTCGAAGCCCAGCCCGGTCGCGGTTTGGAAACCAGGTTGTTGCAAGTTGCCACGATGAGATATATTTGATGTGTATACTCTGGATTTTGAACGTGTATAAGACTCCGCTGTACAGTAAAGAGGTCCTGTCAAATACTAGTTTTCCGTCAGACGTACTCTAAACATTTAATGTCATATAAAATGTTAAAAAGATTTTATCGCCAAATTTAATGTTATGGAAAATGTTAAAAAGGTTTCCAACCCTTTCTTCCCTGATTGAAGACTTCTGTGAACATTAATAATAAGCATAAACAGCTGTCATTCTGGATAAGCTATGATAGAGACGTGCATTTAGTGGGTTTAGTTTATAAGATTGGGTCACACGCAAGTTAGAAATCGATAGAATTTGTATTATATTTATTTATAAAAAAAAATTAGGTTTAGAAGGTTTGGAAAAAAATTTGTTTATTTCTTCAATATATTCAATGTAAGTTTAACATGTTTACTAGATGACCTTCGAGAGAATCCCTAAAAAGGTCATCAACTCTTTTCGGAGACTCTCTACAAATTTTATGTGGAATGGACTTGGGAGTAAACACAATTTTCACCTTTGTAGTTGGGATATTTTGACAAAGCCTAGAAAGGCAGGTGGCTGGGGTCTAAAAAACTTAATCTCCTTTAACACAGCCCTCCTGGCTAGTTCCTTCTGGAGAGTTGCGACTATCAACAACATTTGGCACCGCATTGTAGTTGAAAAATATTTTGGCTCCTTGAATTTTAGCGATTGGCTCCGTAAGCCATCCTTGCAGCCAAAGAGGGCTTCCACTTTCTGGAAGGGCCTAGTTGTTGCCTCACCTGTTATTCTCCATTGGCTCCGATGGATGTCGGGTTCTGGTTCAGAAATTTATTTAGGCAGAGATAAGATCATTGGCTTGGAGGACAGTTCGATCCTCTCCCCGACGCTGATTTCAAAACTAGTCTCTTCAAATTTGTTACACCTTGCGCAAGTTGGGAGTCCGAGTGGATCCCCCTATCTCCCGGATTCTTGGTTGGGCGGTACCGAGTTGGCTCTTAGTGGACGGGAGGCAGTGGAATGGAACCGGTTCACTTCTTCTTTAAAGATTGCTGGCATTTCCCTGACCGAGAAGCCGGATTCCCTGAGGTGGGCTGGAGGTGATGCTTCTGGCATCATTTCCGTTAGGAACATTTATATTGCTCTGTTATTTCAGCAGGCGCTCGAGCCCGATTCCTCCTGGTTCCTACAGCTTTGGAACTGGAAGCTACCCCTCAAGTTTAAACTTTTTATTTGGCTGGCCGGGAAAGGTAAGATCTTAACATGGGACTCGCTTCGTCGAAGAGGCTGGGAAGGGCCCGGTTTCTGCCCTCTATGCCGCCGCGCTCAGGAAGACATACACCATCTCTTAATTCACTGTGATTTCTCGATGGATATATGGAACAGAACGCTGAACTTCTTTAAACTTCCTTTCTCATGGAGTGGTGAATCACTCTCTAGTTGTTTCAACTCGTGGCACTTGAATAAATCCTCTCCGATTTGTTTGGTTGCTCATATACACTGGCAACTATGGATCGAGCATAATTGGGCTCTGTTTGAGGATCGGCCTCCTTCCTCGCTAGTTGTCTTTAACAGAGTCTTGGCCACCTACAACTGGCAAACATCTATTGTTAAGCCCTCCCTCTCCAAAGTGATTGACCTTGCTTTGCCAGATGGGTTCACCTTGGCTTGTTTTGACGGAGCGGCCCATTCAAATGGTCTTTGTTGTGGCGCCGGAGGTTTTTTCAAAGCTCATCCATCGAGAATCACAAAGTGGTTTCTCAACTGTGGTCCGGGGACTAATACCAAAGCTGAGCTCATGGGGCTTTGGGTGTCCCTCTTCCTTGCCTCTTCTTGGTCCATCACTCATCTGCTCGTCCGCGGCGACTCGAGAGTCATCATAGACTGGATTACTCAAAAGTCAAAACTCAGCGCAGTCCACGTCGAATGTTGGAAACAGAAAACGCGGGATCTCTCCAAAGGCTTCACAAAAATCAGTTTCCATCACTTTCCTAGATCTTTCAATCGTGAGGCGGACGTTCTCTCAAAGAGAGCGTTACTTGAAGAGGCAGGGAGACTCTCGATCTTCCACTGCGATAGCGGGATTGAGAGCTCGGCAACCTATCTGAATATCTACTGATCGATGTTTGGCTTCTCTTGCTTCTGCGTTAGTATTGATAGCGTCGTCCTCGACCTGTAGCAGGTTTGATTGGACTCGACTTGCAGCTGTGCGATTCGAGTTTTTTTGTATTTGGTCGTTCTTTACTTTTTCTGTTTTGGTGCACCGTCATCCGACCACAGCTCACCTCTGTTTTCACTGTTGTATTCGCCCTATAAACGATCTTATACACTATATAAAATCGAGTTAATTTTTTCATGGAAAAAAAAGTTTAACATGTAATTAATTGAATATGGATGGAAAGATAACAATCATTTTTCCCAATTAATTAATTAAATTAAATTAATTAAAATAAATAAATAAACATTTTTTTTCATTTATTTATAAAAATATAATTAAATATTAGTATTAAATTTAAAATAAATTTTTTGTTTATTTATTTATTTATATTTTAAATTTTTTTTATAAAATTAAAAAATATAGTTTAATATTAATAATTAAATTTATATGGTTTATATTTTTTAATAATAAAAACTAGCATACCCAATGGGAATGCCAAAGTAATTTGGCGAGAGTTTTCATATTAATGTTGTCAATTGGAGTTATACAAATATTACAATTAAAATGATTATATTTCAGGGTGGTTGACTATTTTGATGAAAGATCTCAATCAATAACTCTAAAATTGATGAAAAGATTATAAGTCTTGAAAAGAGAGAGTGTGAATATTCAGATTTGAGAAGTTGATATATATTCTAGGTTAAATTCTATAATTAAATGTATGATTTTTTCAATATGAAGTTATTTTAAAAATGATAATGAAATTTAAAAATAATATATGTTGATTTTATAAGTTTTGATGGATAAAAAATATATAATATTTACATTTATGGATTAAAAATTTATAAAATAATATTTGATTGTTATGAAAACCTATAATTAAATGTAAGATTGTTAAGATACCATGATGAAGAACTCAATTCAATTTATTAAATTTTATGAAAGGAAAATAAATACTTGGTAAACTTTAATTTTTTATTTCTATATGAAAAGAAAGATATTTTATTCTAAAACAAATTATAATATAAAAATAAAAATTTAAAACCATATCTAACATTAAATATTGAATAGTAAAATTAAAAAAATAAATATTTAAAACTTATAAATATATAAAATAACTCTAAATTTAACACACATTTTATTTATTATTTATTTGAATGAGTATATCATATTTCATTTAAAATAATTTCACTTTTAAAGTATATGCAAATTAAATTGAAGTTTTTAATTTATTTATTTACACGGATGAGTATATCATATTTCATTTAAAATAATTTCACTTTTAAAGTATATGCAAACTAAATTGAAGTCTTTACTGGTTTGTGTACCTCTTTTCATTTCTTAGTTTTTAGGTTGGCAATATGAATATTATTCTTAATCTTACATAATTAAAAAGTCATTTAATTTTGATTTGCTCATCCCCATCGATTAATGGCAGGTGTAGCAGTTGTACGTGAGTTTGTGAATGAATGTTATACACTTTAATTTTTTTAAACAATGTAACATCGTTTTTTTTTAACTTTGTGGGCAGTCATAAGGATGAAGTTTTTATTTTTATTTTTTAGCATGATATTTTTTAATCGTTCATGTAGATTTTATCACTCATCATAATCTCTTCTTACTTTTATTATTACAAATGGAATTTGCAATTATATCCAAACCAGTTTGAGTGTTGGTGTAATTGCTATGATGTGTTGTTACTAATTGCCCCAATTGTTTTTCATAATAGCTATGGATCAGTTTGAGTGTTGGTGTAATTGCTATGATGTGTTGTTACTAATTGCCCCAATTGTTTTTCATAATAGCTATGGATTAATAGAAATTATAATCTTCATAATCTATGGAAAAGAAAGGCAAATGTGAAGATGAATTGGGAGGACGAGAAAATAATGAGAAATGTGTCAATACCTTAGGTTATAAGCATACGTCTGTTACAACAAATTAAAATAAAAATAAAAAAAATTAGAATCATTTCCATTATCCCCATTTTGTGGATAACTAAGGAGATGATGTCTCAAGGCCCTTAGGTTGCAGATATGGAGTGTCGAGAGACTATATGACCAGCATTATCCTTTAAACAGATGGAAAACCCACTCACCACCACAGATGGTCACAATTTTATAGATGGCATCCACCACACCAGTTGGCTTCCGGAAAGCAGTGGGCCTTGCTCCATGAGGTACAAGTCGGTATTATGGTGAGCATTATTTCAATACCTAAGCCATTTGATTATGTTGTATCTTAGATTGCTCTAGATTTCATGATATGTGCTTGGACATTATGCATTTTCCCCTGCTTCACCTTGGTGGTTGACATTGTGCCCTAGTAAGTGGTATTCTTTGGGAATGGGTTTGCTACTGGGAAATCCCTTAATGAGCCATCGTACCGTTCCCGACCATACTTACCATTTTCCATCATTTTCCCCCTCTGTTTCCTTATCTCTTGGGATTTTAGGGTGTATTGGCCCGAGAAGGGGTTGTCCCTCATTCTATGGGAAGAAAGGGCTAAAGGCCCAGAGGGGTTGGTGTTGGGTAAAAGATAAAACTCATATATGAACCTTCCAGATGCTTCGCCCAGGAATCACCCAAGAAAGCAATAAAATGCTTATCTTTAAATAAAAGGGGACCCATAATATAACAAAGAAATGACTGAAAGGTAGATTGAAGGATAGGAGGTCTCATCACGAGCCGACATATTACGTCCATGGATATCTAGTGGTATGACATTGTCATTATCTGGTCACCAAACCAAGGCAGTGACTCTTAGTTGCATGGTTGAGAGAAAGGGGGTCTCATCATGAGCCAACCTTCTCATTTCCATTAGGCATTTTTGGGTGACATTGCCACCATCTGGTCACCACGTCAGGGCAGTGACTTTCAACCTCTCCTTGTGCTAAAGAAAATATAAAGAAAGAAAGATAAAAGGCAAATAATGGGCTTGGAAAAAGTGCATTGCGGATGAAGGTACCACACACCCTCTACAAAGGAACCCATGAATGAGACACTTCAACCCCTAGTATGTCATGAGCCCTATGCCCATTGAGACTTGACCCCATCCACCTCATACACTCTACATGGCTTAGAGAGGGACCTCTTGGAGGCACTCCTTGACCCAGGGCAAGATCTACCCAATAGGACACCTCGTCAACCCTCCCATACTTAAGCTTGACAAGTCGCATAATGTCTTTGAGTTGTTAATTGTTTGATATAGTAATCTTTGATGCACATGCTTAAATGGATTATTTATTGATTGGATCCACTTATCATGATGTTATGACTTGAGATCCTTGGAGGGTGTGTTCATTTGTCTTTGCAGGACCTAGCTGGTGGACAGTTTTGGGAGAACAAGCCTAGCTTGGGATTTCATGGGGTTACAAGCCCACAGGTTGGATGTCAGGGGCCCGCATGCCAGATGAGAGAGAGTTGACTTGGATGGCCTTGATGATGACTTGGATGACCTAGCCCACCCATTGCTTTCCAATCGATTTTCCTAGGATGGGCAAAACGTCCCACTTTTGAGCATAACATCATGATATTAGGGGCTAGGGCTTGGTGGTGAGGTGCCACTCATTTTCACTTGGACATTTTGAGGAGAAGAGGTTTTTCACCATGATGAGAACACTTAGATGCTTGACACATGGCCTTGGGAGGCCCTTCCATGCTTCTCCAACACCAACGACCTCCTTAAAGTGGCAAAACGTCCCCTAAAGGGGTGATGTCATCCTAGATTAGGGTTTAAATTATGCAAAAGATAAAATTTTAAGTGAATTGTTTAATATTATTGTATTAAGGGGGCAAGATTAGGGTTGTTGACCCCTAATCTTGTGTTTTACTCCTTATTTTGTGGAAACGCCATGTTGGCCAATTTTTGTATAAATAGAGATCATAAGATCTCATTTTGAATCACAACTCTCTTCTTGTGAGAGGTTTTGGTCTGAAATTTTCAGCCTCCTTAGCTCTTTTAACTCTTGTGCACTTGTTTATGGCTATGGTTGTGAATGGTTAATGGAAGAAGTGATGCGCTAGCCTTGGAAGGTTATTTTCTAGCTATTGTGGTGGATTGTCTTAGCATCTCTCTTGATCTTGGTATGGTTTTTACTCTCTTGCTATCATTTTATTCAAGTCAAGTATTGTTTATGCTAGGAACTAGGTGGGAAGTATAAGGGCATACACCCCCACCATAGTCTTCATCATTTTATTGCTTCATCTCATTGATTAAGGGTTTACTAAGAGAAGTATAAGGGCATACACCCTCTTAGCTTAAACCCTAGTTTAGAGAAACTTGCCTTGGGAAGTAAAAGGGCTTACACCCCCAAGAAGGTAGCTTCTCTAAGCTCCTTGTGACTCCATTAACCCAATAGTTAAGGCACTAGTCATTAAATTGTTGCATTGGAGAAATAAAATATTGCATTAGGAAACGTGAATTTCGGTCATTTTTACGTCTTGCAAAGTGGGTTGTTTTCTTTGTGCCTTGGGCACCTCATAGCCACTAGGGCGTCCTCATTTAAGCGCTACTTATTGCTGTTGTTACAAATTTGCATCTTCAGCCATTAGGGCTGCATAAACCCTAACATACTTGCTTTAATAACTCTCTTATCAACCATTGGTTTTTGCTCAAAGTTTGCACATTTACTCTCCTTGTCCTGGCGCACTTTTTGGCAAAGTTTGAGGGGATTCTAGTGGCTGATTTTCTTTTTGTAATACATTCAATGTTACAGCCATAAGGCTGATATGATTTTTTGTAGACAAGTGTTTGCAACATCCTTATCTTTGTGCTAAGAGTTTTGGTTCTTCATCTTGAGTTTAGCTAGTCAATTGCTAGTCTTTCTCTTGCATTTTCTACTTGATCTTGAGCACATATTGAGCAACTTATAGTATATTTTTCTTGTTGATATATACTGTCATCTATTGCTGTAAATTAGGGACAACAAGCTTAACTTGTTGATCCAACTAACATATATTGTTGCAAGATGTGTTTTCTTGTGTCTCAGGTAGGTACAATCATACGAAAAAGCACCATACTTGTGGGGTCGTATTTACTTGACTTAAAAGGAATATCTCCCTACCCTTCATTCCATTTAGACTCAACCTGTAGGGGCTTCACTTCCATCTATCTCCATCTCCATCTCAATCCCCCTAGGGTCACCGAGATCACCTCCCTAGAGTGACCTAGTCACCCTTGAAGTGAAGGACCTACATCAAGGTGACATTAGGTGTAGGATTCAAAAAGTTGTAGCACTTGTTCCTTGGTTGGGTTAGGCTTTTCCCAACCTACAACTTGTGCCACAACAATCTCAATTTGAATTTTTGAAGTATTTATAAATTTAAGTTTAAATTTCTTTTTCAATTTGAATTTTTGAAGTATTTATAAATTTGAGTTTAAATTTATTTTTTATTTATCTTAGTGTAATAGATTAGAAAGGTCTGGTAAAATCCATATTTACATTGTTCAAAGAAACATATACACAACTTAAAAACAGTAAAATCCATATATACATTGTCTAAATAAGCATTCCAACTTAAAAATAATGTCTTAGTAGTTATATTCAATGAACCTTAATAGTATCTTAGTCATTATATTCAATGAACCTTGCTTCTCTCAATGCAAATATGAATAATATTATCATGGTAAGAATAATACTATCATGGTATGCTTGTGGTAGCAAATGGATTTATCGAATTAAGTCGACATGCATTGTTCAATTTCGACTTTTCCTCTCCACTTAAATGCTTCATATGAATTTCATGTAGATTTTGAGAACTCTATTAATGATGGGAGACTTTAAACAAGCAATAATAGCATATTAACCATTTCAATTTTTTCAAGTGACCATAGATTAAAATCCTTGGATCAATCATTGAGATGATGTATGGCAGGTCAAAACATTCTTCCTTTTAACTGTGTGCTTTCTATTTTCTCATCTACTTTGTATTTAACATTATATATGTTTCAGTGCATTAGTTTTTGGTCTTTAGACTTTGATTAAACATTAAAGATCATGTCATAGTTTAAGTTAAAACCAAGATAATCAAGAAATTCCATATATACTTGTTTTTTGTTAACTCCATATATATTTGATTTTTTTAAATATGATTAGGATTAGTGGACATATATAGCCTCCTACAAAATTGAAACCCACCACTATAAACCAGGTATACTAAGGAAACATTATAGTACTCAAAACCTTCATCACATCTGGTAACTCTTCATTGGTACTACATGATCAAGGCCATAGAAGCACACCGTTAAGTTGCAGAGATAAATTTTAGAGGAATTGTGAAATCAATTACACATGAAGTAAAAGAACATAAATCTATGCAAAACAAGAATGCTTACATTGCTTTGAGGAAAAAAATGGAATTCTATGATAGGCCTTGTTATAGTGCAAATTGTAGGTTGGGAAAAGTCTGACCCAACCACAAAGCAAGTCCTACAACTTGGGGATCCTACACCCAATGTCACATCGATGCAAATCCCACACTTCAAGGGTGACTAGGTCACTCTAGGGAGGCGATCTCAATGACCCTAGGTGGATTGAGATGGAGATGGAGAGAAATGGAAGTGAAGCCCCTAGAGGTCAAGTCTAAGTGGAGTGAAAAGTGGGAAAATATGCCTTGTAAGTCAAGTGATTGTTGTCCCAAAGGTATATTACTTCTTTGGATGATTGTACCTACCCGAGACATAAGAAAATCCAAATTGCAATGATATATGTTAGTATGGATCAACAAGTTAAGTTTTTTGTCCCTAATTTTCAGCAATAGATGACAATTTATATCAACAAGTAAGACATTCAAATCAGCATGTAAAGCATAAGGTCAATCAACAATATTATCAACGAGTATGAAAATCAAGTGTGACTGAAAAAGGTCACTTTAAGGATGAATAAAGCAAGTTGTTATAACATGTATTTCTGCAGAAAATTGCAGCCTTATGGTTGTAGCATTCAACGGCATGCAACATAAAAATCAACCATGGAAAAGTTCCAAGAAGTAGCTGAAAAGGTGTGCCCTAGTTAGTAGACTAGGTGAGTGAAGTTAGAGAGCTAGTCTAGGGCTAGTTTAGGAGTTAAGAGAGTGTTAGTAGCTAGGATTATGCAACCCTAATGGTTGTAGGTTAAAGATTGTAACAACAATTAGAGTAGTAGGAGAGAGGGGATGCCCTAGTAGGGGAAGACTCCTCTCAATGAAGCAAACCAACTTCAAGCGAGAGAACTTTCAAAAGATCAAAATGTGTGTTTCCCAAGGTAATGATTTTATATCTCCAACGCAAAAGATATATGACTAGTGCATTTACTATTGGGTTAATGGAGTCAAAATAAGTAAGAGCTAGAGAAGCTACCTCCTTGGGGATGTAAGCCCTTTTACTTCCCAAGGCAAGCTTCTCTAGCTAGGGTTTAAGCTAAGAGGGTGTATTCCCTTATACTTCTCTTAGCAAACCCTTGTTTAATCAATAAGATGAAGCAATAAAATGATGAAGACTATGTTGGGGGTGTATGCCCTTATACTTCCCAATTAGCTTCTAGCACAACAATCATTGACTTGAAAAGAATGATAGCATAAGAGTAAAAGACCATACCAAAATCAAGAAAGATGTCAAGATAATCTGCCATAAAATCCAGAAAAACATCATCCAAGGCTAGCGCCTCACTCTTCCATAAACCATTTATCAAGATAGCCATAAACAAGTGCACAAGAGACAAATAGCGTCAAGTGTAGCGAAAATTTCAGACCAATATTTCTCACAATGAGAAAGAGTTATGTTAAAATGAGATCTTATGATCTCTTATTTATACAAAATGTCACCAAGGTGACTTGTCCACAAATTAATGGGTAAACTAAAAGATTAGGGGTCAACATCCCTAATCTTTCCCCCTTAACAAAGTACTATTAAACAATTCATTTAAAATTCACTTTTTAACAAATATAACCCTAATTTACAAGGATGTCACCCCTTTAGGGGATGTTTTGGCACTAGGAGAAGGTCGTTGGTGATGTAGGAGGGTAGTAAGGCTTCCCAAAGCCACATGTCAAGCATCCAAATGTCTTCCTTCATGGTCAAAGCCTTAAACCCATCAAAATTTCCAAGTGGCAAAGCATATCATCTCACCACCATGCCCTAGCCCCCCAAACATGACGTCAAGCTAAAAAACGAGGACGTTTTACCCCTCCTGGGAAAATCGTTTGGAAAGTGAGGGTTGGGCCATGTCGTCCAAGTCATCATCAAGGCCTTCCAAGTTTGATCTTTCTCATCTTCCATGTGGGCACCTGACATCCAACTTGTGGGATTGTAGCCCCATGGAAGCCCAAGCTAGGCTTATTCTCCCAAAATTGTCCACCAACTAGGTCATGCAAAGACAAATGAGAACACCCTCCAAGGATCTCAAGTCATAACATCATGATAAGTGAATCCAATCAATAAATAAACCATCTAAGCATGTGCATCAAAGATCACTTTATCAAACAATTAACTACTCAAAGACACTATGCGACTTGTCAAGCTTGAATATGAGAGGGTTGACAAGGTGTCCTATTGGGTAGATATTTCCCTAGGTCAAGGTGAGTTTCCAAGAGATCCCTCTCTAATCCATGTAAAGTGAATAAAGTGGTTGGGGTCAAGACCCAATGGGCATAGAGCTCATGACATACAAGGGGTTGTAGTATCCCATTCATGGGTGCCTTTGTAGAGGGTGTGTAATACCTTCATCCTAAATGCACTTTTTCCAAGCCCATCAATTGCCTTTTATCTTTATTTATTTGTTTTGTTTCAATATAGCATAAGGATAGGTTGAATGTCACTTCCCTGGCGTGGTGACTAGATGATGGCAATGTCACCCACAAACACCTAGTGGAAATGAGAAAGTTGGCTCGTGATGAGACCCCCTTTCTCTCAGCCATGCAACTGAGAGCCATTTCCCTAGTTTGGTGACCAGATGATGATAATGTCATACCATATGGACGTGATAGGTCGGCTCGTGATGAGACCTCATATCCTTCAACTAAACTTTTAAGCATTCTTTATTATATTGAGGGTGCCCTTTACTCAAAGATAAGTGTTTCATTGCTTTCTTGGGTGATCCATGGGCAAAGAATCTAGAAGGTTTATACAAGGATTTTATATTTTATCGAACATCAACCCCTATGGGCCTTTAGCCCCTTCTTCCCATAGAATGAGGGACAACCCCTTCTTGGGTCAATACACCCTAAAATCCCAAGAGATAAGGAAATGGAGGGGAACAATGATGGAAATTGGTAAGTATGGTTGGGAACGATACGATGGCTCATTAAGGGAGTTCCTAGTAGCAAACCCATCCCCAAGGGAAACCACTTACTAGGGCACAATGTCAACCACCAAGGTGAAGGAGGGAAAAATGCATAATGCCCAAGCATATATCATGAAATCTATAGCAATCTAAGATACAACATAATCAAATGGCTTAAATATTGAAATGATGCTCACCATAATAATGACTTGTACCTCATGGAGCAATGCCCATTGCCTTCCGGAAGTCGACTGGTGTGGTGGATTCTATCTGCAAATATGTGACCATATGTGGTGGTAAGTGGGTTTTCCATCTGTGCAAAGGGTATTGTTGGTCATGTAGTCTCTCGACACTCCATATCTACAACCTGAGGGCCTCGAGACATAATCTTCTTAGTTATCTACAAAATGGGGATAACATCTGGCTCCTACTTGGGGACATGTGCTCGTCGTAGAGTGCATGAGAACTGTAACATCTCCTGGTAGACATGTACCTGCAAGAAAACATCAAACTGTCAAGTGCAGGATGGCCTACTCATCCTTGTTCTCGTATGATCAGAATCAAAACTAACTAAGCTAGAAAAAAGAAAATTTTTACATTTTTCAATAAATTCTAAGCTAATCATGAAATCAATATGCAAGGAGAGTAAAATGAAAATGAAATGCATCTAAACTAGTATGAGCAATCAAGATGCAAATGCAGGGAATCAAAACGACTTACCTACTTACCTGGGGAATGGGCCCTGAAGAAGTCATGTGACCTGGATGTGAGGTCGGAGAAGAGATCCATCTACTGGTAGTGGCATCTTTCTCTCATCTAATGTTGTCAGATAGTACCTTTCTTTGTCATACTTATTCATGATGATGTAAGGGCTAAGCCATGAATTGTTGCATGTATGTTCATATTTGGGCTCGCCCTTTCTTTTGTCCCACATGAGCACAAGACTCCCTTCATTGAAATCGATGCAAGGTGTATTCTTATCGCGTGGAGGCTCTGTGTGGACTGTGTCTTTGATGATTTCCTCATGTTTCTCATCTTCCTGCTTCAAAATTTGGATAGACCCTGGATCCTTCCCATGGTATTTCACAAGTTTGTCTTTGTATTGATCTATCTATGGAAGAAGCATGTCTATGGAGTCCTCTTGCATAAAAGGTAGCTCAGATGGATCATGCTCAATGGTCTGTGGGAATACATCATAATCACATTCATTGACATAATCAAGACCATTATCCATCACATATCTATCAACTTTCTCTCAATTGTATAGTATCTGAAAAGTTCCATATCCCATAGGGATGTGTGCATGGGTGAGATCCATGCTAAGGAAACCCCCGAGAGCAGTAGACCGGCTCCTATATAAAATCATCCCCCAAGCATCTAGAACGTCAATCACTACTATGTCCATGGGAATGTTGATATGTGCAAATTCAATCAGGAAAACCTCAATGTCCTCACATGCGTCGAGGACTTTGACCTTTCTAGAATCAATACCATATACATTGCCATAAGGTCGGGTTGTTCAAGCGGAGGTCATTCATGCCTAATGAAAGATAGAAAGGAGGGTTCTTGTCCCTTGGTTGATCGAGATACATAATGTTTAACATGATGGGAGGATCCTCCTTCTCGGTTGGCACTTGTAATATTTTCAAAATTTCCCTTTTTACGAAAAGGATCTTACACATATCTGTCACTCAGACCGTTATACTCAATTCTCCGAACATGTTTGCAACATATATATTCAACAGAATGTCATCTATAGGAGTTGGCATAGGAATCAACTCACATACCAGTGGTGGAGGTGGTGGAGCCACCTTTTCTGTTGATGGAAGAGGAGTATTAGGCTGTGATGGAGGGGATGAAACATTTTTTCTTTTGTAGGTTAGGATTTCCCTCCTCCTCAATTCCTTCTTATGATCATTTGTCAATTTACTTAAGGCCTAAAGTATCCCCACTCTTTCTCCTATTCTTTTGGCTTCATTGATTTGTTCTTGAGTAACATCTTCATCGTTGAGATTGCAAATCGTGAATTTTATATCGTCAGGATAATCTTCGTCTTGTCGGGGGAATTCATCTTCCCTATGGGGCTGTTGGAATGGGAGACACCAAGCTTCTATATCAATTGTCCCAAAAGGTTTCAAAGTATCTGGGGCCTTTGCCTCTTGTTGAGGTCTCGGTTTCCAACCAGTGGCATCTCTTTGTTGTCTGGCAAACTAAGGTCTGGGAGAAGATTGATTTATTTCCACTATAGTCATATGATTCATAAGTTGATTCTGCACCTGAAAAACTAAGTATTCATTTGGTTTATCTTCTGAGTCAGGAGAGCAATCGGATCAGGAACATTGTTGTTGGAAACCTTCGTCGTTGATTCTGTCTTGTTACGAGAGTAATGAAAAGGTTCTATTTCTTAATCAAGGAGATTTTCTTCAATGTCGATACTGAACTCTTTAGCCTCTGCCAATGACATGGGCTTTTTATCTTTAAGAATGTTTCGAAACTGTCCTTCAAAGGAATTCATGTAAAGGAGGCGAACTAATGATGTTGTTAGATGGTAATATGTTGGAATTTGATTGTACAACATGTCAAATCTATAAATGAATTCCCTTACCATTTTATTCTCTTTTTTCTTTATTTGATTGAACTGAGTCCCAAGTGTCCCACCATCTACTTTTCTCGGCCATCTTCTCTTAATAAGGTAGAAAAATCACCATAGGATGTGATATGATTATCAGGGAGTCCTTTGAACCAATCAAGGGCTTCTTCGGTCAATGATGAAGCGAAAAGTCTCATGGAAACATCTTCATAATCAATACCTGCATTGTCCATATCTCGGCCCATGACATAAATGTGGTCTTCGACAGTTATCAAATTGTTTCCTAGGAACTTTGGCAACCACTTTTTGACTTATGTTGGCATTTTGTTAGGGTAACCTTGGATATTGGCCACGTTAAGGGGTTTGTAGAGGTCCTTTGCCCAAGGGCGATCCATTGGAACACTAGGAAGGGTATGATGGAAAAGGGTTTTTGCAATGTGAGACTTGAGAGGAGGCTCTATTTGGTAAACCTTAGAAGGCCTGAACCTCCAAGGGGGAAAATGTTTGGGGAAAGAAGGATTCTAGGAAGGTGGAGTCGCCAGATGAGTTTTCAAAATGAACTCATCAAGAAATGTGGAAAGGGAATGTCCCTCATGGTGGAGTTGTCAGGCAAGCTAAGGGAAAGGATTTGTGATAGCTTACCAAAGTGTTGTTAGGGTATGAAAAAGATTCAAATACTTCCCCAATAATGACACAAAAATGTTATAGTGCAAGTTGTAGGTTTGGAAAATCCTGAACCAACCACAAATCAAGTGCTACAACTTGGGAATCCTACACCCAATGTCACCTTGATGTAGGTCCCACACTTCAAAGGTGACTAGGTCACTCTAGGGAGGTGATCCCAGTGACCTTAGGGGGATTGAGATGGGAATGGAGAGAAATGGAAGTGAATCCCCTAGAGGTCAAGTTTGACTGGAGTGAAAAGTGGGAAAAGATGCCTTGTAAGTCAAGTGATTGTTTCCCCAAAGGTATATTACTTCTTCGGATGATTGTACTTGCCCGAGACACAAGAAAATCCAACTTGCAAAGATATATGTTAGTATGGATCAACAAGCTAAGCTTGTTGTCCCTAATTTGCAGCAATAGATGACAATTTATATTAGCAAGTAAGACATCCAAATCAACATGTAAAGCATAAGATCAATCAACAATATTATCAATGAGTATGACAATCAAGTATGACTGAAAAATGAGACTTTAAGGTTGAATAAAGCAAGTTGTTATAGCATATATTTTCTGCAGAAAATTGCAGCCTTATGGATTTAGCATTCAATGGTATGCAACATAAAAATCAACCATGGAAAAGAGCTAAGAAGTAGCACAAAAGGTGCACCCTAGTTAGTAGACTAGGTGAGTGAAGTTAGAGAGCTAGTCTAGGGTTAGTTTATGAGTTAAGAGAGTGTTAGTAGCTAGGGTTATGCAACCCTAATGGCTATAGGTTAAAGTTTGTAACAACAATTAGAGTAGTAGGAGAGAGGGGACGCCCTTGTAGGGGAAGACTCCTCTCAATGAGGAAAACCAACTTCAAGCGAGAGAACTTTCAAAACATCAAAATTTTTGTTTCCCAAGGCAATGATTTTATATCTCCAATGCAAAAAATATATGACTAGTTCCTTTACTATTGGGTTAATGGAGTCAAATGAAGTAAGAGCTAGAGAAGCTACCTCCTTAGGGGTGTAAGCCCTTTTACTTCCCAAGGCAATTTTCTCTAGCTAGGGTTTAAGCTAAGAGGGTGTATGCCCTTATACTTCTCTTAGCAAACCCTTGTTTAATCAATAAGATGAAGCAATAAAATGATGAAGACTATGGTGGGGGTGTGTAACACCCTGTTTCCCCCAAATTTGTAATTAATCCTAATACAGGAATTACCATGCTAAAGCATGATGAAAATGTAAATAACATTATGAATTTATATTACAGAACTGCTGAGAGGGGATGTGCAGAAAAAGAGACCA
>SNQJ01S0025906.1:9457-25778 GCA_010110895.2 Picea sitchensis
TCTGGGGGCAAGCGGGCCCTCAATGGGGGTTCGGGGGCAAAGACCCTGAAGCAAAAATTGCCTTGTAAAGGTATATTGTAATTTCATTGTAAATCTGGATCGTTCATTATAAGGTCACAGATCTAACGATATAGATTATGTTAGGGTTTTTTGCCCTAGAAGGCAACCCTCTTTTATGAGGGAAATGTATTGTGGATATGTATGTTGCTGAGTATTGTATTCTGAGAGAGGAGACTGTGAGAGAAAGAAGAGGAAGTTACAACGGGTTTTTCTGTAGGTTGTATCCCTTCATTTTGCTGGATAATAATAAAGAAAGGACCTGGCAATTTCTCTAGTGGACGTAGCCCACATTGGGTTAAGCACGTAAATCTGTGTCTCTCTTGTATTGTGTATCTTCTGTGTTTTGTTTCTGCATTTGTTTTATTTTATTGCTCCGCGGTCCTGTTTTTCTAACATGGATGTGGTTGAATAGGGGTGGAATGATGAATTCGGTATGCCACAATAAAAGGACAGCGGTATGTAAAGTGAGAAAGGGAGTCACGAAGAGTGCAAGGGAATATCATCCACTCGGGAAATAAGGTAGATACATAATAAATTTCGGTGACATGAGTACCCGAAAGTGGTGATGGAGAGGGCTCTTGCTGAAATTTTTTGCGTACTGTCGTTAGCATTTGTCGAAACTGAGTTAGAGTTGGGCAATGATGAGTGTAGTGGTCATACTTGGAACAGATGGCACAAGCGAATTTGGTTCACATACCTTTAATTCCTATAGTGGGGGATGTTGTGGTAGTATTAGGTGTTCTTGGTGAAGCGATGAGTGATGTGGTTGCTCAAGGGAGTTGAATCAAATTGTGTAATTCAGGAAGAGAAGGACATATATTAGTGGGGTGTCCTTCTCTTTCACATAGTGCACAAGGAGGTTAACCTCAGGGAGGAAGTGGAGTGGTGGGCTCTTTCTTCTTCCATCTGCGCCCAGTTGTGGAAGTGGTGCTGGAAATTGGGGGTGAGGGTGGTGTGGCCGGAATTAGTACTGGAATGTGCATCAAGATTCCCTCTGATTGAGGAGGGAGAGATGGTTGCGGAACCATTGCAGGTGGGTGTAGATACCATACATGAATGGAGATTACCATGTTAGGAAGGGTAAGCATTGCAGCTACCTGAAATGCTTATACTCCCGATGGGTGGTAGAAGAAGGGAATTTGAGTAATGACTTGGGGGATTGTCTCCCAAACTAGGATTTTCCCTTGGTGGAGGGTGAAATCAGGGGTAAGTGGTGTAGTAGGGTTCTTAGGTAATTCTTGAGGTAGAATTTATTCAATTGGTGGGATGTTGAGGTGGGGAGAGGCTTCAGTGGGAGAAATGGTGTCTCCGGTGTCAATTCCATTGGAACATATGACACACGCTTGTGATGAGGGGGTGTATGAGTGGTGGTGCTCCATGCTATGACCCCAGCAAGGAAGCGTCCTTGAAAATTCTGGGGGCCATCTCCATGAGTGGATAAGCATCAGAACTAGTGAGGACAAGAGGTAGGATGTTATCGATGTTGGTGGAGTTGTTAGGCTCGTAATGTGAAACTCGGTCGATGGTGATGATTTTTCCTTTGTGGGGGAACATCATCGTTCGAAACATAGAAGAGGATACTGTCTTCATAGCATACATGTAGCTACGTCCAAAACATATGTTGTAATCGAGTGGGGCATCGATAACCTCAATGTCGATGAGGATGTTTTTTCCTCCGAGTTCAATAGGGAAATTTTGAAAGAGCCCTTCAGGGGAGGATGGTCGACCATCATAATATCTTAAAGTGATGGCAGATTGTACTAGCTCAGGGGAGCCAAGTTTTTTCCATACAGTTTTGGACATGATGCATGTGGATTCACCTTCATCGATTATACATCAATGAACTGTGATGTTATGAATCTTGAATGGTATCTGGAAAGCTACCAAAATGGGGAGACGAGGTTCCCTACTATCTAGATCAAATGTGATAAGTCTAGTATTAGCTGGGTCGACTACCCCCCAAGGTGGAAAGAAAGGATTTTCGTTGAGTTGGAAAGGTTTGGAGGACTTCCAATACAAACATGGTTGCAGGAGATTGCGCAAAGTCATCGACCAGACTGTAATTGTGTGCCGCCATAGCCTGAGGGTTGTTGACATTCTGTCGTAACAAAATGTGAGGGATACAAATCAGGGGTTCAATGTTAGGGCGTGGGATCATCAAGGGTTGTCCAACTGTAGCTGGAGCTACTTCTGAAGTGGTGGGAGTAGATTCAGGAGGTGCGTTGTATTGACGATCGCGTGTTTGTAGAAGAATTTCTTCTTCGCTTGTGTGGAGGATATTGCGACCCGCCGGATTTCCAGGGTTGTGATACTCTCCCACTTTTGGTGAGGCAGGATGTACCTCTTGTTGGGTATTCATCACACCTTGGTGTGGAATAGGGTTTTGCAACACGAATGGGGGTGGCTGTTGCAAATACTGTTGTGGGGCCTACTAAGGGGCATGTGATGCTGGAGGATGTGGCGCGTTCATGGAGTCTTTCATCCATTTGAAGTCAGCAATTTGGGGGCAATGGTGAGTGTAATGTCCATTCTCACCGCAAAGATCACAAGGGAAGTTTGTCCGGAGGTTGTTGCTATTGTTCCTTCCTTATCGTTTGTTGTTATTGTCCCCTTGGGGGTTCTGTTTACCCTGATTCTGGTTGCTCCCAACAGGTTGGTTTTGTTGGGGGTTATTTCCCCTTGGTCCTGGGTTATTATTGTTTTGGTTTCTCCTTTATTTTTAGCATTATTCGGTTGATGGGCCGCATTTTCTATATTCAACTGTTCAAAAGTGTGAAATTGCTGAATGGGAGAGGGTTGAACAAAGTTAACACCACTGTGTGGTTGTCCCTATGGAGGAGCAATTGGCTGGGGAGGACCAGGAAATGGAAAATATGGATTGTTTTGAGGCAATGATCCATATGGAGCATAGGAAGGCTTATCACTTTAAAAAGTGTCTAGGTTATATGATGAGGTAGAAGGTGCACTTTCAACTAACAAATTGAATGTTTGCAAATGGTGATGAGAACGATAAATGAAAAAGAGGCTTGTATAATTTGGACCTTCACAATATAACTCATAATTTCATGTAATCAAATGAGCATCATACATAAATCAATTGTAAATAAGCATACATGTGGGTAGGTGGATTTTGTTCGCGTGGGAGAACAAAAAAAACAAATGCTTGTGTCTAAAAAATACGTATCATCCTTCCAAGAGAACTCAACAGTGGAGTTTGAAGCCTCCAGAAGAGGAACTAGTGAAGAATGAAATAATCAGTTATAATGAGGGGTAGAGGGTGCATATCCTAAAAGAGTTGGTGATATTTCCCAATAGGCACACAAAATCTGATCAAGGTGCAATTGCAGCCCACAATTGCCACTTGGGTGGATGTCCTAAATTTTTGTCACTAGGTACCTCGGTCAAAGTGCGAAATTTATATTTTTGACCTCATAAATGGGTCATGGGCTGGATCCCTTCAAAGAGTTGGGTGACTGAAGGGGAGTCACACAAAACAACCGGAACTTGGCCTTCAACCCTTCATGGGTATCTCCCTGCCTTATGGTGTTAGGAACACTTGACTTGAAGGATTTTTAAAGTTCCCTATCTGTCAACTTCTAATGTTTGAAAATGTGAGAACCAGATAACAGGGGGTTATTTGGATGCCTACCCACGAGATCCTACCTAGAATAAAAAAATTATTTTGGCACCTCCTATGGAGGAAAACTTAGTGACTTTTTAGAATTTTTTTAGATGTGGTGGGTTGAGAGATTGGAGGTGTGAACCAATCTTGCTTGAATTAAGTGGGTGTGGATAATTTCTTCAAGAAATAGTGGGACGTTTCAAAATCCCTTTGAGAAAACCTACTTCAACCTCCACAATTCAAGATGAAATTATGTGAGTGAGGAGTGACTTTTTGTGTGAACAAGTGAACAAATGTGCCTAAATTTTTAATAAGTTAGGTGTGAATTTGCAACATGTCGAATTCATGTGGTCCTTACAAATCTTGGTTACCTATCTTACTAGATGTCATTGGTACAACCTTGCGAGATTTTAAAAACCCTAAAGAACTAGCATGTGGACATATGGTTCCTTACCAATCCTTTAAACTCCCTAATGTTGTTTACACTAAGAAAGATTTGAAAAACTATCCTAGATTGAAAACATGTGGGCATGTATGGGCCCATTACTTTGATCTTTAAATTCTTCTAGTGATGTAAACTAGGAAAGTAATTCTCAAGAAACTATCCTAAGTTTGCAACATGTGGGCATGTATGGGCCGTTACAAATTTAAGATGTTTTCAAAAAGAAACTAAGAGGATCCCTAGGGGGGTTTATTCCTCTCCTAAAGATTTTGTTAAGGGAGATTAAATGTCCCCTTAACCACCTTTATGATTCTCAAGATCGCTCTATGGTGCAAGATAAGAGCATACTCAATGATTAAAGTTGATTTCTGGTCCCAGTGCAAGTGTTTTTATATGTGATAGCAAAGAATCTCAACTTAACTTTTACAAATCAAACAAGCCATCCGTGTGGCAAATAAAAGCAAAAGAGGAGAAATATGGTTCTTTTTCCCCCCTAAGTGCCTATGTTTGACTAACCTTTCATGTGGGAAAGGAATCTAAGTGGAGTGCATTTACAAATTGCATGAAAGCAATATTTTGAAGGCTAGGGGCCTTCAAATCATCACAAAAACTCTTACAATTTTGAAACTCTGGACAGATGCACGGGTTACAGTTCAGATAGAGGCGTAGTGGGAACACAATGTTTAGAGAACAGAAGACATTTTGGTGCACAGTGTGTAGAAAAAAAAAATTCTTTGGGTGCATAGTGCACTGAGTGCGCGCCTTTGGGCTGAACTACCCACGCACATTCTAATACGCATCGGGGGGAAATTTTTTGAATGAAATTATCCTCTTCTAGCTCCAAACGTGGCTCTTGGAAGGTAAGGCTAGGTTGGTTTTGGTACCTACAAGGAAAATGGGTCAAAAAGAAGTGCTTTAAAATCCCAAATAGGGAGGAAATTGGTACCTTATCCCTAGTATGGTCGCCAATATGTTGTGTTTGTTTCATCACTTGGGTGAGAAAAAAAAGGCCACTTTCGTGTCTAGTTGGGCATGCTAGAAAATACAGAGGTTAATGCATGAGTTAAACAATCTAGGCACATGAAATAAAAAAGTAAAGAAAATAAAAAAAAAACTAAGGAAATAAAACTACAATGCATAAGAAACTTTTAACCAAAAATAGTCAACTAAATGACCAAGATTATGCCACCAATGGATAACTATATTAGTTGGAAAAACAACGTCGAGAAAGGAGGACTTATGGATCCCCTCTTCCTCCTTGGGAGGGCTCTTGAGTTCCCTAATGGAGAGCTCTTCTTACAATGGTAAAAAAAAAATCAAATGATGAATAAATCAATGCCTATTCCCTCAAGAGGTGAGTGGAATGGATTATTGGAATGTTTCTAGAATGCTCCAAGGAGAAAAGAGGATTCTAAAGGGAGGATTGAGGCAACATAACAATACTATGAAATTCTTAAATTCTTAGTGCACCCATGGCCTACATTTATAGCATGTCTTCAAGGCATTATTCAACTGGTTCTTGGTGTGAACAAGGGGCCCTTTAGGGAACCCTTTGGTCCTTGACCAACACCCCATTCAGATTCAACTCAGATCTGAGGGTCAAATCAAGTTGGGAGTTGGTGCATAAGTGGTTGAGGGGATGACAAGAACCATAAATGCATTGTTCGCAGGAGTGTGTAGCTTTTCTCGTACCCAGTCATGCATATGGTGCATTGTGCGCTCTACGGGCTTATTTTCCCCGCACACTGTGCCCGCGCTTCCTTTAGTGAGTTAGCGCATGTCAATTTTTTTCCAGTTCTATAGTTTTTGCCTTTTGGAAATGCATTTTTGGTGTTGTAGATGAACTAATGGTTGTTTGAAAATGCTGTATTTCTGTAACCATTTGCGTGCAATGTTGTGGATGAAAGTTCAGTGATAACAATGTCATTTGTTTTACTATCTCTGAGGTGTCCAATAATGGTGGGAAATACGGTCGAAGGATATCCACATTGAATACTGGGTGCAAGCCAAGGAAATGAGGAATGTTGAGCTCGAAAGAATTATCACCCACAACATTGGTGATGGTGTATGGCCCATAATGGAGTGGGAGAAGCTTCTGATGGGGTCTTGTAAGGCGCTCTTTCTGCAAGTACAACCAAATTGTGTCAACCACTTGAAACTTATGTGGAATTTGGTGTTGATCATGACGTTGCTTGTACTTGTCATTGGACTTCTGTAGGATATCCTAAACCTATTGGCGGATGTGCTGGATCCGCTCAATGAACCGTGTGGATTTGACAACTTCAGTTGGAGCAGAAGATGAGTTGGTCGAGGTGACTGCAAGGGGTAGTGCAACATCTATGGGACCCAATGGTTGGAATCCCTACCCCACCTGAAAGGGATTGTGGTGGGTTGATCTATCCAGGGCTATGTTGTAGCTATGATGAACATATGGGATACTCTCATCCCATGTACAAGGGTGTTTGGAATTATACATGCACATGATATGCACGATCATTTGATTTACGGACTCAGTTTGGCCATCTGTTTGGGGGTGGAAGGTCATGGATTTGGTGATCTTGTTGTCTAGCAGTGACCAGAGGCTTGACCAGAATGTGCTGAGAAATCGACTCTCCCGATATGAGACAGTGGTTTGTGGGATTCCAAAATGTACTGAGACTTGTTTAAAGAAGAACGTTTTAGTGGCCTCTGCTGTGATGCTCTTCTTGTAGGCGGCCATAATCACCATCTTAGAAAAGCGATCCACAACGAAAAAAAAACCAGTCAGTTCCCCCGTTGGTGGAAGAGAGGCCTAACGTGTAGTCCATTGAGATGGATTCCAATGGCTCGTCAGGAGTAATAAGAGGGGTGTATAGGCCCTATTTCTTAGTGTACAGTTTGGAAATTGCGCAAGCAGTGAAGGACCTGATATACTTGCTGACCTCCTGTCGAAATTTCGACTAGTAGAAATGTTTCTACAACATTTCCACTGTATTTTCGATGTCAAAGTGTCCTCCCACTCGAATGTAGTGGGATTCCTAGATCATCTTCACTCACTCACTTGATGGAATGCATATATATCCTAGATGGCATAGTATCCTG
This sequence comes from Picea sitchensis, assembly GCA_010110895.2. Taxonomy (NCBI): domain Eukaryota; kingdom Viridiplantae; phylum Streptophyta; class Pinopsida; order Pinales; family Pinaceae; genus Picea; species Picea sitchensis. Next base: position 16,663 of record SNQJ01S0025906.1, read on the forward strand.
CCCCAAAGATGGAAATTAGTGAAAACTGCGTTTGCACCCAACATTTGGTAGGTGGTGGCAAAGTCTGGGTCTATCTCATAGAGTTGGGGCCATCCATAGGTTTCATGGCCGCAAGAGTGTAGCATTGTGGTGAGTGCCACAATGGGCCGTATGCTGAGGCAATCGACGATGCGGTTGGTCCTTCCCATTTTATACTTGATGTTGAGGTAGAATTGCTGCTAGTACGTGGACCACTTATGATGGTGGTCTTTCTGCAATTTTCCTTGTGTTGGTTACTTCTTCTTTCCTATTTTGTATGAGTTTATTGACCTAGGGTTCATGTCTGTATGGGTTTCCAACAAAGCCTCTAAAACTATCGGCCTTCCTGGTAAACCAAAAGGAAACACAACACACAGAATGCGTTGCGCAGTCTCACTTGAGATAACTTTAATGGTTAGTTGTAAGAATCATGTGTTTACAACCTAGGATTGAGTGTGAGATGTGAGAAATGTATATTGAACCACTATTATAACTTGTAAACGCGATATGATGTTATTTATGAATAAACAAGAAATATAGAAACACATTCATTCAACATAACCATAACTACTGAAGACATTTAAATATATACATGCATTCATCACACAATATAGATAATACCGTGGTCCACCCCCTCCTAGGTTACATCCACAAATATTTGGCTCTCAACTCTTTTATTATAGTCATTTTGTAACTATGCGTCGTGCGCTTACAACTCTTCCTCGTTGGGTAGGATCTATATGAGGTGGACTAGATCATACCAGGCTCCTCAGCCTACGATCTAACCCTCAAGATCTACCCTCCTCCATCTTTTCTAGCTCAACAACTTATACAAAAATAGGTTATACAACACAATATTACATATCGCATCAACTCATGCATAAATAAAACAATAACAATAATAATATAAACCGAACCGAACTGCCTATGATACCTAAGTATCTATATTTATATGCTTCTGCCTCTTCATCCATTACAATACATTACCAAAACCCTAACCCTAATGTCGTTAGGTATTCCTTGCATGTGCGTGTGTTGTTCTTTCTTCCAGCTGTTGCTTTCCTCGTGCATGCTTTCTTTCCCAAAATTGCCTTGATTTTCTTCTTTGGCCTACCTCCAATAGTCCCCCAATACTGACATGTGGCTCGTCTTGAGCCACCTAACCTTTGTGTGATTCCACATTCTCCTTGGTGAGCGCCTGTAATTTTTCCTTGAGCTCTGCTGCCTTCCCATCGATCCTTTCCATCCTTTAATTCTTCCTACTCTATCTTGTCGTACTTCTTTTGTCAACTCTCCTTTTCCCACTTGTTTCCCTTTTGACGTGACCATTTTCCTTCTCCTCGATGAGTTTGTTTTTCTAAGTGTGTGTGCCCTTTCTGTCTTTCGACGCACTCCACCTATGTTTGTATTGTTTACATTTCTGGGTTTTTTTTTTTTTTACTACGTGATGGGTGGTCGATTGTCCTTGTACAACTTCAGTCAGCTCCCATTAATCATCCCTCTGAGTTTTGAGCCTGATAAGTCTCTCAACTGTACATCTCCTCCATCTGTGGAAGATTTTACTTCGTACGATCTTAGCCAATGAATTCTGATATTTCTTGGGTGTTGTACCGATTTCTTGTCATACATCAATACTAGATATCCTTCCTTGAAAGTTTTCTTCTTTATGTGTCTATCATGCCAAGATTTGTCTCTTTATTTATGAACTTGTTGGTGGAACCCTGCTAAGATTCGATCTTCCTCCATGGTCAATAACTGATTTATTCGCTCCTGTACTATGCCTGATTCTGTCATGTGTGTAATTGATGCTACGCGCAAGCTTGGTACCAAAAATTCTAATGAAACCACTGCTTCTTGGACATAGACCAATTTAAATGGCATGTACCCTGTCAATTTTTTGCACATAGTTCTGTATGCCCATAATACCATTGGTACTTTGAGGTCCCAGTCATCCCTGTTGACGTTATAGATCTTTGTCAGTGCGTTCTCCAAGATTTTGTTGAATGCTTCCACTATGCCATTTTCCTGTGGGTGATATGGTGTGATTTTCTGATGATGAACTTCAAACTCTTTAGTCATAGTGTTGTTTATGAAGTGTGTGCCTTGGTTTCTCATCAAAAATATTGGGCACCCAAATCGAGTGATTACTTTCTCAAATAAAAAGTGCGCTGTTGTTTCTGCGTTGCAATCCTTCACTAGTGAGTCTTCTTCCCATCTTGTTAGGTACTTCGCCGCGGTGATAATGTACCTATCTCCTGCTCCTTTTGCTGGTGGGTTAATTGGTCCCACGAAGTCTAATGCCCACTTTTCGAATGCCTTCAATGTGACCTGTGGTCGTAATGACATCTCGTCCCTTCTATTGGGTTTACCTACCCTTTGACAGACATCACATCTTTGAGAGTACTCCTTCGAGTCTCTGTGAATCGGCGGCCACCATAGTCCTGCGTGCAATAACTTATGTGCGGTAGATTTTCCTACATAATTCCCTCCTGTTATTCCCTCATGGGATTTTTCTAAAACTCTTGGTATTTTGTGTTCTAACACATATCTTCGCAAGATGTTATCTGCGCCCGTTTTGTATAAGTGTCCTGCAATTAGTTGATAGTCAACAGTGTGAAATACTAGGTTTTTCTTCTGTGCGGTGTTATATTCTTGCAGCGTAGTACCTATGCTTAAGTACTTAATGATATCTCCAAAGTGTTCATCAGCGATCTGGACTGAAAATAACTGTGCATCCAGAAAGTTGTCTTCTAAATTCATAGATTCTTCTCCATTTGTGACTCTTGATAGGTGGTCAGGTCCTGCATTTAATTTTCCTGGCTTGATTATTACTTCAAAGTCAAATTCTTGAAATAACAGTAACCATCGACAAATTCTCCCCCCCAACACTGGCTTGTTAACTAGGTATTTCAGGGTTGAGTGATCTATGAACATCTTGAAGTATTTTCCCAATAAGTAATGTCTGAATTTTTGCAGTGCGTAGACCATAGCTAGGCCTTCCCTTTCTGTTGTGTTATAGTTCTTCTCAGATTCTGACAACTTCCTGCTCACAAATTCTATCGGGTGATCCAAGTCTCCCATTCCTAGCTACGCTAAGATAGCTACAAGTGCTATGGATGATTCATCTAGATGCACATGGAATGTCTTCTCCCAATCTGGAAATACTAATATCGACGCGGTGACCATCTTTTCCTTTAGGGTATCCAGACTGTGTTGGCACTTGTCGTTCCAGTGAAACTTTGTATCCTTTCTTAACAACTTTTCCATTGGGGAAGTAATCTATGCATATCCTTTGATAAATTTCCTGTAGTATCCTGCATGTCTCAATGTCGTTCTTAGCTGACGTACTATTTTTGTTGGTGGTAAGTTAACAATTACTGCAATCTTTGCAGGATCTAATAGTAAACCTTGTTTGCATACTATGTGGCCCAATAGTATCCCAAATGGTGTTCCAAATATGAATTTATTTATGTTTAGTGATATCTGACAATGTTTGCATCTTTCTAACATCGGCTATAAAACTTCTACATGTTCCTTCAACAAACTGTAGACTATCCAATCGTCTAGGTATACGTAGAGAAACTGGTGGATGAATTCCTTAAATGCGGTGATGACTACTCTGGAGAATATTGTTGGTGCATTCTTCATTCCAAACAGTATGACTGTGTATTGGTAGGATCCCCACTCATTTGAAAATGTGGTCTTGTATCTATCTTCCTTTGCTATCTTGATCTGATGGTAGCCTGAGAATCCATCAATGAATGAGTAAGCTTCATGTCCACCTACGTTCTCTAACACTTCATCTGTGAAAGGTGTAGGGAATGGGTCATGTAGGCATGCATCATTCAACTTCCTCAAGTCGATGCATATCCATATTCCTCCTTGTTTCTTGTCTTGCACTACCATCAGGCTTATCCATTCTGATTCTTCGACCGGTTCTATGATTCCATTTTCGATCATCTTGTCGATCTCAACTTTGACTTTCTTCTTATATATTGGTTTTAGTATATACGGTAGTTTTCTGATCAATATCAGTTTAGGTCTGAGTGGTATCTTCATTTTTTCTAGCTCTCCGGCTATACCCTTCATCTCTGTAAATGTTGTGGGAAACAGGTCACTGTATTCACGCAAAAACTCTATTATGCTTTCTACTATTTGCTCATCTTAATAATCTCCAATGTTGGCCATTTTGGGATTCTCGACTGTCCCAATGTTGACTTTATTTACTTTGATCGGTACATAAATAACTTCTGATTCGATAGATGGTCCTTCCACTTCTCTTTTTCCTTCTTCTACTTTGATCTGAATATCACACGGACCGTCTTCATCTGGTGCTTTCTCTTGCACATGGTAACATGACAACATTTCCTTGACTTTCTATTTATTCCATTGTTGCTCTTTTGTTATGAGCTCAAATTCCAGTTCCTTGATAAATATCACTCCTCTGGTTTGTTTCAGAGCTGCATCTATGTTGGGGTTTTCATATTCGAATGAAAAAGTGACTTTAAAATTATGTTGCAATGTCGTCCAGGTCGCAGTTTCTTTGTGCAATTCCTGGTTTGTATACCAGTTCGCTGGTATTCCCTCTAGAGTGTGTATAAAATGATGAGGCCATTCATATGGAGGTGTCAATTTTCACAACATCATACACTTCTCCAAGTGTTTCGCTGGTGCCCCTTGTCCATCATACCTCTGTTGCTTATTGTTTTTCTATTCTACGCCAAACCTTATCTTAGTAATCACTTACATTGGTACCAATCTGTAATTGTTTCCTTGTATGTGCCCCAACATCTTGCAGGTGTTTCCTTGAGTGATAAATCAAGTGCTAACAGTATTTGATTATATAAAACTGTATCTTCATGCTGGGTCAAGAATGTTTCCAAATTGTTTATTTTGTGGAAACTGGGTGGTTCCCTGATTTTTGTGTCGACCCATCTTACTGCGCGGTCTATTCATGCACATATTCTCATAGATACTTTGTGTAGCCTTTATTTCCAGTTCTCTAAATCGGTGTCTGAATCTATTGCACATGAAGTAATGCTCTGCCAACTTAGTATCCCATCTGTAGTTGGGTTTATGTAATCCTCCTTGTGCACAGTTGTTCTGTGCAAATGGATGATTTCCTCCAAGTCTAGGAAAGTAGGTTCTACAAACCTCTCACCTTCCGATGGATCTAGTGGTGTGATGACCTTGTATTCTCCTAAATCAAATGTCATTTTCCTGGTCTTCAAGTTGATTATGTCCTAGTTTTCAAACTCCTAATCTAGACCACGCAATGCTGGGTAAGGTGTTGTGTCGTCCACTATTTCAATGACTTCAAAATTGGATTTAGTGCGCACTCCATCCAAGTCTACTATCACTCCTTTCAGTCTACCGATTGGTAGGACTCTGTGTTGGTTCACCAGTTTCAATTGAACAAGTGAATATTCTAATGTGGGCTCTCCCATGCATTTCCATGTCTTCTTTGGTAATACATTAACTTTAGATCCTAGATACAGTATGATGTCTCCCATGTTGAAATATCTGATATTGGCATTCAGTTTGAACTCCCTATTTGTTATTCTTCTTGTATGCAGGTGATTGTCTATTTTTTGTTCTAGTTTTCCTTCTGTCTCTATACTACATTTTTCTAATACATTTTGCAATATTTTCACAGATGATGGATCATTTAATACTTTTACACATGATTGAAAAAATCCTTTGATTATAATTACTTGTCCCATGGTTTTCATTTTGTTGGTATGATCCAATAATGGAGGCATCTCGTACTCTTGTGCTTCCTTGTTTTGTTGTGCAGTTGAAGTTGACACCATGTCTTCCTTCTGAAATTATGGCTTCCTTGAATATTTCTTTCTTGTTCTGTGCGTTGAACTGTTTCCTTGGTTCGATGTTATTCTTCACCCACTGATTTTGTATTGGTTCTTTTCAGACTGTGTCGTTTCTTGTTTTTGTTCCTCCACAAGTAACTATGTTGATGTTATGTCCTTCATCTCTTGCTTTGGCTAAAATCCACTGAACATTCTCGTTGTTCTGATCCTCTTTTCCTGGATCTTTACTAACAGTGTTGGACATTCTTCTGTATCATGGTCTGATGCATGACAATACATACAGGTCGCTGGTGGAAGTGGACATTCCCTTATGTAATGTCATGGTTGTTGGAAATTGTGACATACCACTAGTCCTCTAGCTCGTCCGAAACCTCCTCTGGCTCGTCCGAAACCTCTATAGCCTACTTGGTTTCCTCTCAGCATGTTATATTGAGGTGCCTGATTATACTGCACGATATTGTACCAAGCTTGTGTCATGTTGTACTGTGGCTGCATGTTATTATATGGTTGTTGTGCAGTGTTGTATGGAGCTGGAACTTGATTAAACTGTGGTGCAACTTTCCCAGTCATCATTTTTGCCTGCACTCTATATGCATCTGATGTCCTTTCTCGCATCAACTCCATAGTTCTACAGTCTTTGTCGTCGTGGCCTACTGACTTGCAAAAGGTGCAGTAGGAACTCTTTGGGACTGTTTGGTATTTCTGCATCATCGTGCAGTGATAAGGGTCGTGACCCGATTTCTTGCATATTTTGCACCATAATCCTCCTGTTGGTAGTGGATTTGGAATTCCTGCTACCATATACTATGCTAATGTTGGACATTCGTTCTTATGGTGTCATTCCATTCTGCATGTAGTACACCCAAAAACTTCTCGTTTGTCCTTGTTCTTATTCTAGTTCTCCTGAAATGTTAGATTCTTCAAGTCCTCCTTCAGTTCTTTGATAGCTGGGTCTCTCTGCTGATACTGATTTTCTTCTAGTTGCAGGGTTTTCTGCAGAGCCTCTGCCTGTGTCTGAAGCTTCTGTTGTCGCAAAGGGTATTTTAAGTGCGGGATCAATGAGTTGACAAATAAGTGCCGATGTTTCATATCGGTCATGAGAAATTTTAGCTTACCCTTCAGTCGCTTGAATCTATGATCAATCTCCCATACAGACTCTCCTGGTTTCTATCATATTTCTATCATCTCGTTCATGTACTGATCCTATGAACTCGACTTCTGGAATTCATTTATCAATAACTTCTTAATGTCTTCCAGTGTCCTTGTCATCCTAGGGGCATTGTTTGTGTCTAGACTCATGTAGCAGTCTAGTGCACAATCTCTTAGCGTAATTACTAGATGCGCATGTTTGGTATCTTCATCAATGATCTATTTTGCTTCCCATATCATTGCACAAATGAACAAATTTTTCTCAGGGTCTTTTGTTGCTTCTCCTCGAAATTCTGGTAACCTGATGGTGGGATCGTGTCCTGGCATTCTAAACACTGAACTACTACCTCTGCGTGGTGTAGATACCTAACTAATGCTACTTGAATTGGCTCCTCCAGTTGTTTTTCCTTGTGTAGACGTACTTCCTGTTGTCTAGATGCTTCTGAACTTCAGTTGTCTAAACGGTGGTGTTCTCTTTGGTGTATTAGTCACACATGGGTTTATGGGTTCCACACTGACATTAATATGGATAGGATTTATGCCTTCTCTTCCCTCTCTTGGAGCTCTCATCTTCCTCTCATATGTTGTGCACAGGATTTCCTTAATCTGCTCCATAGCCCGAAGATCCTCTACCTCTTCCTCATCACTCGCCAAACCTTCCCTCACGGCTACGACTCTCTTCTTGGTATTCACCTTGTATTGGTAGGGTACTCCAATACGCATCTTTCCAGTGGTCAACATGATCTACTTGACCTGGTTGTCATCCATCATGATTGGGTCCAAGGGTTTCTCCTTCTTTCCCTTATCCTTTCCTCCTTTCATTTTTCCTTTTTCTATCAGTGCTTCCCCCCTTCCCCCATGCATGTATGGAAGTTTAGTTGTTTGAATCCATTGTCATTACACCTTTATTATATAGTAGTATCTTATTAGAAATATAGAGTGATCGAATGTACCTTCCTCTAGGTCATGTAGAAACTCTTGCTCCGCTGCGTTGTACGACTTCGGTGTGTTTACTGCAAAATCTGTTATAAATCCTACCACAATACTATTGAGCCAAAAATCTACTGTGCGGGTGAATTTGTTGTTCACCTGCTAAAGCTTCTCAATCTGTACTTGGGTCCAATCTAACTGTCGAATCTGGTTCATTGCGTGGTTATCCTTTAACCTTAGTATCCACTCTTGCAATAAGTGTGGAAAATCACAGAAAAATACTTCATGCAAATCAATAAACACATATTTCTCAAGATATTTGGGGGGTGTTACTCTAGGGTTTCTATTGTATTTCTATTCAAACTCTATCTCTTTGGTTCTCAACCATCTTTCGATCTCTGCTTTTGTGGGATTCCACGATCTCAACATCCCCTTCTATTGGCTCATTGCTTTCTTCTTTTCTTCACTCTTTTCTTGCTCAATCTATCTCATCTACTCAAACCTATCCTGTTCTTACCAACGACAACATAACCATTTGTTGGTTACTTCTTATTTCCTATTATGTATGATTTTATTGACCTAGGGTTCATTTCTGTACGGGTTTCCAACAAAGCCTCTAAAACTATCGACCCTCCTAGTAAACTAGAAGGAAACACAACACACAAAATGCACTGCACAGTCTCACCCGAGATAGCTTTAATGGGTGGTTGTAAGACTCATGTGTTTACAACCTAGGATTGAGTGTGAGATGTGAGAACTGTATATTGAACCACTATTATAAGTTGTAAACATGATATGTTGTTATTTACGAATAAATAAGAAACATAGCAACACATTCATTCAACATAACCATAACTATTGAATACATTTAAAGATATGCATTCATTCATCACACAACATAGATATTATTGTGGTTCACCCCCTCCTAGGATATGCCCATAAAGATTTGGCTCTCGTCTCTTTTATTATAGTCATTCTGTAACTATGCGCCATGCGCTTACAACTCTTCCCTGTTGGGTAGGATCTATATGAGGCGGACTAGATTGCACTAGGCTCCTTAGCCTGTGATCTAACCCTCAAGATCTACCATCCTTTGTCTTCTCTAGCTCAAAAACTTATACAAAATCAGGTCATACAACAAAATATTACATATCGCATATGTAACGTACCTGGCCATCAACCCCATATATA
>SNQJ01S0025906.1:25788-39112 GCA_010110895.2 Picea sitchensis
ACATGCATATTTAATGAATTTAAAACAATTATCATAGAGTTACTGCTACCATACAGACTCAAATATAATTAACAACAATTCATACATGCAACGGAATACATGATACATTCAAGAATCATAGACATGCATAACATATATAAATAAACACAAAATGGTACTTATCTTTTAACTGGAGTAAAATCCACCAATTTCATGCAGACCTTCCACAAACCTCCCATCCATGCACCATGTTTCTCATCACTTTTAGCAGTAGGTCACCCCCGAGCTGGGACTAAACTCCACCGAGTAAGGGATTCCTAGGCTAGGCAAGGTCAACAAGGAAGTCACATAGTTTTAGAGGAAGGATTCGCTCCCAGAAGCCACTTACGCCCACTACTCACAGACTCTCATTCCCCACATGTCTGTCCCACCCTAGGAGTATACACCTTCATTGTCACATAGTCCTTCATATGCTTCATCTCCCTTGCCTTTGGCTTCAACAACAGGCCGAACCAGAATTTTCAGAGCTCTGTAGCAGCTACGGGACTCCCTCAAGGAGAACTCACCTCCTCAACACACTCTCTCACCTAGAGAGAGTTTCTCACACACCTAAAAACCTGCTTCTTCAATCAATCTTCGACTTAGATCCAACAAGATGGGGGCACCAACAGCGGGTCAATACGATTCAGGAAAAACAGAAGGCAGCAACCCAAAACGGTTAAGGTACGAACACAGTTTTGGCCAGTGCGGACATGTTGGTTTCATAGGTGTTACACATTATTTTCGTCATCCCTATGACTGTTAATGATGTAAACCTATTTTTTTCCTTCAGAGGGGCCAGTGGCTTGAGTTCAGAGAGAATAACTTTTCATGAGAAAAGAAGTTGCATTCTCCTTTGTAAAAACCTTATTAAAGAGAATGTTCGCAGGTTGCTATATAGGTAGGGTGAGAGAATGCCTGATTTTCACAGGCTGCACCATAGATACGTCGTGAAGTGTTCGCAGGTTTCTATATAGGCAGGGTGCGAAAATGCTCATACATGGGAAAAACGAGCATCTTCTCGATGCTTGTAGAAGGAGAAAGTTATCTTTTGATTTTGGATCTTGGATTGGATTGAGCTTTGGAGATTGTTAGCTTGGCTAGATGAGCCATTTTGTCAAGATAGATTGTGAATATTATCAGATCTATGCTCTTGGAATTCTTGGAGTGGAAGTGTGTGGGGAACGAAGAACAGTTGGAAGTGACCTTACGACATCAAGGCCATGGTTGTATTCTCTCTTTCACATTTAATATGATACAATAATATGATTCTTTCCTACAAATCTTGTTGTGTTTTATTGTATGATTCCTTGATCACATATAGAGGTTTATATTGAGTTTATGCTATTACTATCACTTTGGTTGGTTGCGTTCTTTTGAAGGTTCATCATTGTATGAGCGTTGGAACAGAGCTAGTATGGTGATGGTGAGAGGAGACAATGTTTAAACGGTATGTCACCTATCCCTGTTTAGTTAGTAAATTCAATATCTAAAACTTAAGGAAAGCGTCATGTTCTGGTGTGTTTTGTTCTAGATCTAGGTGGATCTAGGGAGATCAGTTAGTGTCCGCACCTACCGATTTATAATGAGATTGACACAGAAACGTGAACTATTCTTCTAATCTCTGTTTCATTTTTTAATGAGGTTGCCTCAAAGATGAAAAAACTATCCTTGGAACTCTCTCCTTGATCATGGATTCCAAGAGGACAATGCTCCAGAAGGACACCATGTCAAGGGACAAAACTTGGTCATGGCTTCCAAGAGATCTTCACTAGATGGAAGGAACACATTCTGGAGGGAACACATGTCGAGGGTTGCGACAAGGGTAAGGAGATTAGGCTCTAAAGACCCTATCGAAGAGATAACCATGTCAACTACTGGATCTAATTCACCCAAAGTTGAATCCATGGGAGACAATGCCACATAATTGACCTATGGCAAGGGTGACACCGACTGCATATACGAACCGTTTAAGGGAGTCATCGAGGTCAAGTCAAGACCAACAAATTAAAGTTGATCAATAGTCACAGTTATTCCATCGTGCAGGAAAGATATCACAGGAAAAAGAGTGGACACAATGGCTTTCATGGCATAGACATAGTCTCTCCCAAGGAGAAAAGAAAAATCCAAGGGGTCTTGGACTACCATGACATCAATAAAGACAGTTTTCCCTCCCAAAGTTACAAGAAACTGAGGAAGGGTTCCTAAAGGTTGACTGGTTATTCTGTTAAAATATAACATATTCTGCATAACCGACACAAGCTGAGGAAAACCCAAAGCTTTCCATGCAAAAGAGGACAAAATACTAATGGACGCACCTTCATCTATCAGTGTCTAAGGAACGTCTCGACCAAAATCTTGTACTGTAATCTGGAAAGGAATGTGAGAGGGAAGACGAGGTCCAGTTAGTACACCCCAATCAAAATAGATGGCCTCATTACTTGGAGGGGGTTCCACAGGAGAAGGAGGGATACCCACCAGCATGGTAGATTCTGTATGAACGAGAAAAACATGGGCAGTATCGGGTTTACTCTCTAGCAGGAGAGTAGTATCGACCGATGGAGAGATCATTTCGACCACTTGGGTTTCATTCTCCAAGGGGAGAATGGGATCGACCGAGGATGGGATCGAATCAACCACTTTGTTAACACTCTCTAAAGAGAGAGTGGGATTGACCGAATATGGGATCGGATTGACCACTTTGTCAATTGGTTCAATTATGGACGTGACCATATTGACGACATGATCAATTGGATTGACCGACGATGGGTTTGGAGTGATCATTCCATCAAATATAGGGGGGTCGAGAGAAAACTTACGATAAGCAGCTAAAAGTTGAGGTTGTGAATCAGTCATGTCTTCCAGTAATTTTGAGGCTTTGACCATATGAGGGAAAAGGTGAGTTAGATGACTCCCTTTGCATAACATACACATGAACTTGACTCTACTTTTCTTCCTCCCAACGGTATCGTGACTAGTTGACAGGAGTTCATCAACATGTTGCTCAGAGGATGACGACATGGGTTGGTCAGGGTGTGTAGACCATACTTCTATAAACTTGGATAGAGTAGGGAAATCCTTAAGAAGATGGCTACCCTTACAAAGCCTACAAGGGTACTTGGGCTTATGAGTTGTTGGGGTGATCTTAACATCATCAACACTCCTATCACAATTAACAGTAACTGATTGTTTTCCAACATGTTTGACAGTGGTTGGAAGTTTTGACCCTTGTTTATCTTTCTTCTTCTTAATCTTCCTTTTCTTCTTCTTCTTATTCACCAGGTTATTAGCTTCAGAACTTTCACTTGACGAAGAACATGAAATCGAAGTTAACCTTGCAAGCGAAGAAGATGAAGAAGACCTTATTGGTGAAGAAGGTGAAGGATCAACATGAGGTTGATTCTCTTAGGGGGAAGTGCTTGTGACTAAATCACTAGCTGCATTCAGGATTACCTGAGTGGAAAACAACCATACCGATAATCCAATTGTGAGACCTGGAAAGCTCAAAGTAGCAATATGAGGAGGACCAATGTTTCCTTAAGAAGGAAAAATAAAAGGTTCCCCTGGAAAAGGAGTTCCTTCATTGGTCATTCTGGGAACTGATGCCATAAAAATAAAGATCCAATCTAGAGTCCACTAGGGAAAACAAATAGCACACATTAAAAATCTAGTAATAAAACAAGGAAACAAAACCTTCTCACAATGAGCAAACTAGTTGGTGGTGAAATCCAATGTCGCGGGAACAAAGTAAGAAGAATATAAGATAGAGCAGGTGGAAAAGTTACGTTGATGACCTGCTTAATGGACTTATGCCTTGGTGCAATATCCCACACATAATCGTGGGTATACCCTCCAAGGATCCCGAGTGATTTTGGCCTACATCAATTCCAGGTACTGTGAAGACTTTCCCCTCCACAGTCACCTCGTGTAAAGAACCTAGAGAGATAGGCCACTAACGTTACCAATTACTACAATGATGCCTGGGGAAACAGTCGACAGTCTGATCCATGCGCAAAGGCAGGGTATCTAGCCCGAAATCAACTCGAAAGGATTCAACTCATAATTGTGGGTATACCTTCAAGTGACCCCCATAATACGCGCAATCTCTACACCAAGACCAACAAAGCAGGGTGAGTAACTCTGCCAGTCTTAATGCGACCTCATGATTGACCCTTATGTGAGAAGGGCTTCCTAGGACAAAATGTAGTAAGTGGATTTAACTCTCCCTATTACAAGATACTATGTTTGTTTGCATCTTTGGAAAGTTATCTTTCACACCTATTCCAAATCCCTACAACTAATCTAATGTAGGTTTTCTACCAAAAAATATAAAAATGTTTAATCAATTTTTATAAGCGCTTTATTTTTAAGGATGTTGTTACTCAAAAGGAAAATGGCATGGACAATATGGTGTTTTGACCAACTCGAAAGTTCTGCAAAGAGATGAAGATGCAATCTTTTCATTTCGATGAAAGATATGCTACAAGAAGGAGAAAACATTTATCATTCCCATATGCTCGATGTCCCAAAATTTTAAAACTCATCAATATTAATATCTTCAAGAAATTATTCAAAGAGATTGTATACCAATACACGATTCATGCCCCCCCCCCAGCCATGAGGGGGAAAGTTTTTCATAATTTAAGACCAAAAATGCTAAGAATCATGCAATTTCACTACTTCAAATGCAAGGATGCCCCCAATCTAATATAAAGAAAGAAATTAAATCTTTTTGTTTAAAAAATTTCACTAAAAGAAATAATAAACTTTCTTAAAACAAAGAAACCCAAAATAAAAGTTTTCTTTTAAAGCGAACTATTCAAAAGAAATCTGATCTTTCCCTAAACAATCCTAAAGAAAACAAAGGCTTTGTAATTGAAAGACACTCAAAGCAAGAGACTAATCCTTCAAAACCAAACAAAGAAAAGATGGCTAAAATCAACTCAAAGAATGTCAAGCAGACTGTAAACAGATCAATATAGGCTCCAAAAGTTCAATCTAGCTGATCAAAGAAAATCTGGGCATCAAAAGATAACAAGACCCAATCCAAAAAAAATTTACAAACAAGTTCACAGCCTAGTAGTGAGTTGTAGTGCGAAAATTAGGCATTTTCGCAGTCTAGACATAGGTAGGGTGCGAGAAGGTCGCACTGGACTGGACAATAGGGTGCAAAAATCAAGGGTTTTCATAGGCTGTATATAGGTGAAGTGCGGGAATGTCTGTAATCAAAAGGAATTTGTTAAAAGGACAAAGAGTCTAAGTGAACTTTCAGATCTAGAGAGTCTTGATGGATCTCCCATAGACTCAGAGACCAGAAAAAAAGCAATCAAAGCAAGGGAAACTAGACTAACTAGGAAACAATCCGTTCCCCAATGGAGTTTCCAGTTTTGTTATAGGATAAATCGGTAGTTGTGGAAACTAACTGATCTCCCTAGATCCACCTATATATAGAACAAAACACACCAAAACATGACGCTTTCCTTAAGTTTTAGATATTGAATTTACTAACTAAAGAGGGATAGGTGACATACCATTTAAATGTCGCTTCCTCTTGCCATCGCCATCTTAGCTCCGTTCCAACGCTCATACAATGACGAACCTGCAAAAGAACACAACCAACCAAAGTGATAGTAATAGCATAAACTCAATATAAACCTATGTATGTTATCAAGGAATCATACAATAAAACACAACAAGATTTATATGAAAGAATCATATTACTGTATCATATTAAATTTGAAAGAGATATTACAACCATGGCCTTGATTTCGTAAGGTCCCTTCCAACTATCCTTCGTTCCTCACACACTTCCACTCCAAGAATTATGAGAGCATAGATATGATAATATTCACAATCTATCTTGACAAAATGGCTCATCTAGCCAAGCTAACAATCTCCAAAGCTCAATCCAATCCAAGCTCCAAAATCAAAAGCTAACATTCTCCATGAGAGCTACTCTCCTTTTATAAGTTGAAGAGGATAAGGTGAGGAGGTTAGGATGATCCCACTAAATCATGAAATTGAATAAGATCCAAACCATTTGGATGCCACCTCACCATGGAAGTTTCTCCTTCTAGAAGCATCGAGAAGATGCTCGTTTTTCCCACGTATGAGCATTTTCACACCCTGCCTATATAGAAACCTGTGAACACTTTACGACCTAGCTATGGTGCAGCTTACAAAAATTAGGCATTCTCGCACCCTGCCTATATAGAAACCTACGAACATCCTCTTTAATAGGGTTTTTACAAAGGAGAATGCAACTTCTTGTCTCATGAAAAGTTCTTCTCTCTTCTTTCATCAGGAACTCAAGCCACTGACCCCTTTGAAGGAAACATATCGGTTTACATCATTAATGGTCATAGGGATGACAAAAATAATGTGTAACAACAGGGTAACACCGATCGGTTTTCCCCCTCCTGTGAGGGGTTTCTCCAATGACTGTGGATGTGCAGAGGTTTATGACATAGGCCCACGATTTCAGACAGAGGATTGAAAATGGCAAGTGAACCCCCATGGGAATGGCCAATGAAGCCCTAACACGAGCTGAATCTTCATCTTTAACAGTGTGCGCCTAGGTCGACACCTATCTTCCTGGAGCTGCATGCACTCCACTTAGCAAATATTCCTTTTCCAGGAACTTAGGACAACACTTGGTCAATTGTCCACCTTAGCCTTTTAGGAAATAATAATAAAATTATTATCCCCTTTAGAGGTAAGCTCCCTAGATTAGCCCATAGGCCCAAAAACTTAGCCTCCTCCCTTACCTGACCTTGTGGAAGATTAGTACCCCATCACTCTTTCTTCGTGGTCGGTCTACATGCAGCAATGTTTATATTTTATTAATGATCTGCATAATTACATATACAAAATCAGGCTCATGGGCTTACGCATCTAGGTTCTCGAGCCTACTAACACATAAGCTTACCAGCTTGTAATTGCTCGGATCACCAGCCTAAAAAACATGTTTACAATTCATAATACAACTGGGGCTCATCATTGGGGTATCATAATCCCCTCCCTTTATTTTTTCACTGTCCTTAGTGAAACTTTTACACAGCATCAACAAGATTTTCAAAATTTTCAAAAATATGTGGGTATTTTGCCCGCATGGCATCTTCATGCTCCCATGTTTCATCCTCAGGACCGTACCAGGTCTACTGGACCTTTACAAGCCGTATGGCTCGATTCCGGAGCTATTTTCTCTTCTGATCCAATATGCACAGTAGATGCACTTGCAATATGCCTTCTTGCTCCACCTTAATCACATTCCAAACAATAACATGATTAGCATTAGGTATATATTTCTTAAGAAAAGAAACATGAAACACATTATGTACAATCATGGATGCAGGCAATGCAAGCATATATGCAACTAGTCCAATCCTTTCAAGGATTTCAAATGGCCCACAAAATATGGTCGCGAGCTTGGAACAATTTCCCAGCTTCAGGGAAATTCATTTAGTTTTCATTTTCATGAAAATATGTTCTCCCACTTTAAACTCTCCGTGGGTTATGTTTTTTTCAGCATAACTTTTCTGCCTGTCTTGGGCAGCTTTCAAATTCTACTTAATCTTTAGCATTTTCTCTTCCATTTCCTTGAGCAACTCTGGCCCAACTATTTCTCTATCAGCTAGTTTATCCCATCTTATCGGAGTGTTTCACTTTCTTCCATAAAGTGCTTCAAATGGGCTCGTCTTCAGTGAGACTTGATACCCATTGTTGTAGGCAAATTCTACCAAGTGTAGGTAGTCCTCCCATTTACACATTTCTCCATCACATACATCCTTAGCATGTCTTCTATCATTTGGTTCACCCTCTCTGTCTGCCCATCCGACTCAGGATGATAGGTTGTGCTTAAGTTCAGATTCATTCCAAACCCTTTGAATAACCCCTTCCAAAACTTTGAGGTAAATTTTGGGTCTCTATCAGACACAATTGTCTTGGGAATACCATGCAATCTTGCTACTTCCTTCATGTAGAAATCGAAAACATTAGCGGCCTTGTGAGTGGTCTTCAATGGAATAAAATGGGCAACTTTAGTAAGATTATCCACCACCACCATGATGGAATCATTTTTCTTGTTTGTTCTGGGTAATCTTATGATGAAATCCACTGTCACCACTTCCCACTTCCACTCAGGAATGGGTAATGGCTGCAACAACCCTGCCGGGCGCCTATGCTTAGCCTTGACCTTCTAACACTCCATACATCTAGTGATGTATTCTGCAATTTCCTTTTCATACCTGGCCAAAAGTATTGGCTCTTGACTGCTGCCACCATTTTCTGATAGCCAGGGTGCCCAACATAAGGCACATTATGCATTTCCTTCAATATCATAATTCTCAATTCTTGAGAATTAGGTACATAAATTCTATTTTTGTACAGGAGTGTTCCATCAGTTCCCAATTTATAAGCTTCCACTTTCTGTAGCATCATACCTTTTTGTAGCTTTTCTACCAATTCCCTGTACTACAAATTTGCATTTGCAGCTTTCAAAATCTTGCCTTTAATATCAGTTTGATACATGCTAATGGTCGTAGCATGTAGCTCATGCACTCTTTTGCTGAGTGCATCAACCACTTTGTTTTCCTTTCCTTTTGATATGTTTGATATCAAAGTCATACTCACAAAGGAATTCCAACCATCTACCCTGCCTAGCATTTAAGGTTGGCTAATCAAACAAATACTTCAGACCATTATGGTCTGTCCTCAATTCAAATCTCTTTCCCATGAGGTAATGTATCCATTTCTTTAGAGCATTCACTATGGCTGCCAACTCCAAATCATGAGTCACATAGTTATTTTCATGCTCTTTCTATTTGCTGGAATCATAACATATTACAAACCCATTCTGGATGAGGACTCCTCCCAATCCTTCTTTTCATGCATCTGTACACACTATAAAATATTCATTTGGATTTTCAATCCTCAAGATTAGAGCACTGGTTAACAACTGCTTCAATTGCTGGAAGCTTCTCTCACATTTTTCTATCCACTGAAATTTCTTCTCCTTCCTTTGCAAGGAAGTGATGGGGTGAGCTATCCTCGAGAACCCTGCAATGAACCTTATGTAATATCCAACTAGACCCATAAAGGATTTGACTTCTGTTACATTCTTCAACACTAACCACTATCTAACAACTTCTATCTTCTCAGGATCCAGAACTATCCCATCTTTGGAAATGAAATGCGCCAAATAATGGATCTGCTTTTGATAGAATGAGCACTTGCTCAATTTGGCATACAGTTGGCTCTTTCTTAGCACTTAAAACACCATCCTCAGATGTTTTTCATGTTCTTACTCTGGCTTGGAATACACTAGGATGTCATCCAAAAAGACTATGACAAACTTGTCCAGATATTCTCTGAATACACCATTCATTAGACACATGAAAACAACGGGTGCATTTTTTAACCCGAATGGTACCACTATGAATTCATAATGACCATACCTCATTCTGAAGGTGGTCTTGTTGATGTCTTCATCCTTTATTCTTACCTGGTGATATCTTGACCTCAAATATATTTTTGAAATTACATTGGCATCCTTCAACTGATCAAAGAGATCATCAATCCTTGGCAAAGGATACTTGTTCTTAATGGTCACTTTGTTCAACTGTCTGAAATCGATACAAAATATTAACATCCCATCCCTATTTTTCACGAACAAGATCGGGGCACCCAAAGGTGACACACTTGGGTGTATGTACCCCTTCTTTAGAAGCTCTTCAAGATGCAATTGTAGTTCTTTCATCTCTGGTGTAATCATTCTGTAAGGAGTTTTGACACTGGAGTTGCTTCGGGCATCAGGTTTATAGATAAATCAATATCTCTCTTCGGGGGTATTTTGGGTACCTCCTGGAATACATCATCAAAATCCTTTAATACTGCATGGTCTTCAATATTTGACACCTTATCCTTAGGTTCTTCTTCCATATGGGATGAAAATATTTGGCATTCTTTCCTGTAGCACTTCTTCAACTGCATTGCTGATATTTCTATGACAAGAACTGCTCTGGGAATTCCTTGGACTATTCTCCTATTTCATTCCTCATCCAAGAAAGTGAATTCCTTGTTACTACAGTCTAATATGGCATGGTGATGGTCCAAGCAATCCATCCCAATTAGACATTCATAGGAACCTATAGGTAAAATGCTCAATTCATCCTTTGTGCTTAGTCCATTCATGTCCACCGAACATGACTTAACCAACTCAGTAACTTTTCTTTTGGTTCCTGTAGCTAGCTGCACTAACCAAGATTTTCCATGCTTTCTTATTGGAAAATGAAAACTTTCCACCACTCTAGGATCTATATAACTATGACTATCTCCCGAATCAATTAAAATAGTAATGGTATGGTTGTTGATCATACCTTCTATTTCAATCATATGTGACTGATATTCTGCTTTCTTGTTGTCCAGGGCTACATATATCCTGGGTATTTTACCACCCATATCTTCCATTATTTCTTCCTGATGTACATTGTGGACAACTCTCACTTTGTCACTTCTGTGGGGGAAATATTTGTACCTTTGATTTCCTTTACAACCCCAACATTCCATAGGTGGATTTCTTGGCATTTTCCCACCTACCTTAGCCTTTTTGGGCTCTCTAAAAGATGGCTACCCTTGAGGACTGTTTCTGAAAAAGGATGGCTTAGCTCCCTTCTTCCTCTAATCCATCTTGAAATTCTTCTTGTCTTCAAAAGCCTTTCAGAAAGTGGGCTTTTCTCTTTTCTTCTCATATAAGCATTTTTCTCTCTTTATGGTTTCTTCCATAGTTTTGGGATCATCATACTGTCTCTTGTCACTGATGGAAGATGGTAGTCCACCCAAATAAATTTGAATTTTGACAGTCTCATCTTTGATGAAAGGAACGTACATGAGAAATTCAAAAAATCTTTGTTCATACTCATCAATGGACATGCTACCCTGCTTGAGTTCAAAGAACTCATTCATCTTTCTTTCATAGTATCTCTTGGTCAAGTATTCCTTCCAAGTAATATCTTTCTCTTTAATGTGTTGCACCTTCACAAGTTGATCCCACCACATGGATGATTTTTCCTTCAGTTGATACATCGCAATTCTCCCTTCTGCATGAGGAGAATAATTATGTAGTTGGAAATATTTCCTCATACCAAGAAGCCATGTATCGAAATCTTCCTCCTTCTTGTGCTCTCCTTCAAACATAGGAGGCTTAATCTTGTTCATTTCTCCCTTCAGTTCATCCACTCCATACCTCCTGTGTTTTTTGGTAGGATATGGGATCAAACTATTATGTGCCCTCCTCTTGGAGTGCTTCGGGGAGTGGTGATGATGCCTGCTAACGCTTCTTGATTTACTGGAGTCACTCTCCTTATCCAATTTCCTTTATATCCTTTCCAGGCTTCGCATCAACTTTATGTTGAATTCCCCCTGTTGATCTCTATCTTTCATGAGCTTTTTGTTATCTTCTCGGTGATTCCGGGCATCTTTCTGCACTATTTCAATGATTTTTATCATGTGCCCTTCCTTATATATCTCTTCTCCATGTCCATTGGAGTTTGATCCTTCAACTCCCAAATGGACATCCATTCCTTTTACTTCATTTTCTGAGCTAGAAGCATTCGGTGCCTCCATTTCTCTGCACTCTACAACAATTCGGTTCGGTTCTGCCAATCGTTGACTCTGCAAACACAATGTGGAGACAAATGAAATTTTCCAGGCCATAAATTCCTAACAAATTTCATGGCATTCATAAACCACTCTGATTCAAGAAAACGTTCAGTTTTCATTCATTGTGATTCTTGTTCAATCAAGAATCCCTGCAGATTTCCTTCTTTCTGAGCTCTTCTCTGTTCTGCAGTAATTTTTGGGGCACTACACCCTTTCTCTTAGCTCCCAACCCATGTGACCATGAGATGTCACCAAGTGAGAGACCGATAGGCACATACTCGGGACTTCGGCCTATGGCTTCATAAGTTCTCAAGGAATCACAATAGTCTCTCGGATTTCTAAACTAACGAATTCACGTAGTAGGGAGGATCGACGATCCAAGACTACTCAACATCCAACGACCGATACCCACTGTGGAAATCCCGTCATTGAAGTTTTGGGACTTTGGAGCTTTGGGACTTCAGAGATTCATAACTTCAAGACTTCAGGAGTTTTCTTGCTTGCTTCCTTCCAATCTCTCGAATTCTGAATTTCTCGACTTCTTTTCCTTCCAGGTCCACATAGTACATATGTCACCAACTTAGGTGGTGGCATGTGGCATGCCTAGAAGGGTCTGTGTCACCCTTGGCGATGTCATCCGACCCCACCACATCTACTCTTTCGCTTTAGAACTTCGAAACTTCAGAAGTTCTCCCCTCCGCATACATTAATTCTCCTGACTTCCAAAATCCAAAATTATGATTTGCTCTTTTGCTTCGGGACTTCATGTTTCAGAATTTTGTGCATAAGCACATATCACTTCTCGCGATCGTCAAATTATGAAGTTATGATATGCTCTTTTTCTTGATCTAATGCTCAATATTTTCTCCGCATATCCATGGCATCGACAAACTCCATTATTCTGCGTATTTCCAACAGGGAACTCATGGCTATCTGCCTTGCAACATTCCTAGATCTGACGGTCATGAAGAATTCTCCTTCTCCCGAATAGATCCTACGACCCACATTATTCTGTGCCCCAATAACACGTCTGTAGTGGTTTTACAATACCTCTACACCTCTTGAGCTTTGTAACATGGCCAAGGCAACCTCTTGGCACTCAGGAATGTTCTGAGGTTCGAAATTGGCTCCTCCTGACAACATTTCCACATGAAACCTTGGTTCCAATGACCATTTATCTAGCCCATCCATGCTGAGTTCTTGAACCTTGGCCCTGAACTTGAGTTTTGTCCATTTCGACAACAATTCACTCTAAAATATTTGTCTCGTTAACCACTAACATGGCCCATCCATGCTGAATGTCGAAACCATGGCTCTGATACCAATCTGTAACATACCCAACCATCAAAATCACTACCAGGAAATTCTACCAAAACACCTTGTTTTCCACAGACTAGCTCTGATACCAATTTGTAACGTACCCGATCATCAACCCCACTGCCAGGAAACGCTACCAAAACACCTTGTCTTCCACAGACTAGCTCTGATACCAATCTGTAACATACCCAACCATCCACAAGACGGGCCATGCTACTGCATTACATACATACATACATACATACATACATACATACATACATACATATATATATATATACACACACACACCCACACACATATATATATGACATGCATATTTAACGAATTT
>SNQJ01S0025906.1:39139-86204 GCA_010110895.2 Picea sitchensis
CAGTATCTTACTCGCATGACACGGGGTCGAATCCTGTCAGCTACCTTATAACCCCTAGGGAGGAACGCACAACCCGCAAGCACGCCCTCTAGGTAAATCGGGGTGAGAATCGACCTTGAGACCTCTTTTTACATATTTCCTTCCATTTACACGACACTTGCCAATCAGTCTACACCCCTGTGGGCACAATTATCATAGAGTTACTGCTACCATATAGACTAAAATAGAATTAACATCAATTCATACATGCAATGGAATACACGATACATTCAAGAATCATAGACATGCATAACATATATAAATAAGCACATAATGGTACTTATCTTTTAACTGGAGTAAAATCCACCAACTACATGCAAACCTTCCACGAACCTCCCAGCCTTAGACCACGCTGCTCATCACTCTCAACTGTAGGTCACCCCCGAGCTGGGACTAAACTCCACCAGGCAAGGGATTCTTAGGATAGGCAAGGTGAACAAGGAAGTCACACAGTTTCAAAGGAAGGATTCACTCCCAGGAGCCACTTATGCCCACTGCTCATAGAATCTCATTCTGCACATGCTTGTCCTACCCCAGGAGTATACACCTTCACTGTCACACAATCCTTCGAATGATTCACCTCCCTTGCCTTGGGCTTCAACAACAGGCCGGACCAGAATTCTCAGAGCTATGTAGCAGCTACGTGACTCCCTCCAAGAGAACTCACCTCCTCAGCACACTCTCTCACATAGAGAGAGTTTCTCACAGGCCTAACAAACTGATTCTTTGATCAATATTCGACTCAGATCTAGCAAGATGAGAGAAACAACAACGGGTCAATATGGTTCAGTAAAAACAAAAGGTACCAACCCAAAATGGTTAAGGTACGAACAAGATTTTGGCCAGTGCGGGCATGCTATTTTCACACGGTAACACAGGTTGGTTTTCCCCCTCCTGTGAGGGGTTTATCTGATGACCGTGGATGTGAAGAGGTCGATGACAGAGGCCCACGTGTTTAGACAGAGGATTGAAAATGGCAAGAAAACCCCCATGGGAATGGCCAACGAATCCCCAACATGAGATGAATCTTCAGCTTTAACTGCATGCGCCTAGGTCAACACATGTCTTCCTGGAGCTGCATGCACTCCACTTAGCATACATTCCTTTTCTAGGAACTTAGGACAAAACTTGGTCAATTGTCCGCCTTATCCTTTTAGGAAATAATAATAAAATTATTATCCCCTTTAGAGGTAAGCCCCCTAGC
Source organism: Picea sitchensis (assembly GCA_010110895.2). Classification (NCBI taxonomy): domain Eukaryota; kingdom Viridiplantae; phylum Streptophyta; class Pinopsida; order Pinales; family Pinaceae; genus Picea; species Picea sitchensis. The sequence goes on from SNQJ01S0025906.1 coordinate 40,383, forward strand.
TTAGACCCTAGGCCAAAACACTTAGCCTCCTCCCTTACCCAATCTTATGGAAGCTTAGTCCCCCATAACTCTTTCTTCGTGGTTGGTCTACACATAGCGATGTTTATATTTGATTAATGATCTGCATAATTACATATACAAAATCAAGCTCATGGCCTTACCCATATAGGTTCTCCGACCTACTAACACATAAGCCTACCATCTTGTAATTTCTTAGCTCACCAACCTACAAAACATGTTTACAATTCATAATACAACTGGGGCGTGTCCTTGGGGTATTCTAGCATCAACTCATGCATAACTAAAAAAGTAAAAATAATAATCTGAACTGAAGAGAACCCCCTTTGATACCTAAGTATCTATATTTATACACTTTTGGATCTTCAGCCATTACAATACATTACCAAAACCCTAACCCTAACATCGTTAGGTCTTCCCTGCATGTGCACATGATATTCTTCCTTCCATCTGTCGCTTTCCTCGTGCATGATTTCTTTTCCAAAACCACGTTGCTTTTCCACTTTGGCTTGTCTCCAACACCTTGTGTCTGCATGAACTGCAATGGCTTATTATCCGTGTGGATGACTTTTTCCTTCTCATGAATGTAATGTCTCCACTGGCGGCAGGCTTGCACAATGGATTACATTTATTTGTCGTAATTAGGGTACTTACGGAAAACATCTAATAGTGTCTCACTATGATAGGCCACGGGGTGGCCGTGCTAAGTGATAATGATGACCACAACATAGTCTAAAGCATCTGTCTCGATCTTAATGGGATGTTACAGGTCCGATAGTGAAAGTACCGAGGCTGAGTACAAGCATTGCTTCAAATCATTAAACACTTGTTGTTGGGACTGACCCCACAAAAATTTATCCTTACAACCACCCCTAGTTACTTGGCTAAGGGCCCATGCAATATGGGAGAATCCCAACACAAACTTGCAATAGAAATTTGCAAGGCCCAAGAAGCTTCGAATCTTAGTGAGTGTGGTTGGGGCTGGCCAGTCACTGATGACTTGGATTTTGGTTGGATCCACATGTACGCCATGCTGATCAACGATGTATCCCAAGTAATGAACCCTGTCCATGTCGAAGGATAATTTTTCCAAGTTGGTGTATAGTTGGTGTTGCCGCATGGTGTGTAGAACCTACTCAATATGATGCAATTGTTTTTCCCAAGACTTGTTTTAAATGAGGATGTCATACATATACACCACTACAAATGTGTTGGTGAATGTTCACATGATATCATCGATCAGCCTCATGAAAGTGGTTGGATAATTTTTGAAACCAAAGGGCATGACCAACCATTCAAAAATACCTTCCTTTCACTTGAAGGTGGTATTCCATACACCTGTCTGTTCTATCGGGACTAGGTGGAAGCTAGACTTCAAATCAATATTACTAAAGTATTTGGCCCCCGTGAGCTCATAAAGGAGGTCATTGATTCGAGGAATCAGGTATAGTTTTCCAATTATGATTTTATTTACAACCCAGTAATCAATGAAGAGTTGTAAGGTTCCATATTTCTTTTGTACCAACACGATTGGTCTCCCGCAAGGTGATGATTTGGGATGAAAGTGCCCCTTGTGGAGAATTTCTTTGATCTATCGCTTGAAATCCTCATTCTATAATAGAGAGCAGTGATAGAAAGGCCCATTGGGCAGTGATGCAATAGGGTTCAGAGCGATGGGGTGCTTGACCTGATAGTGCAGAGGTACCTCGGTAGGTGAGGAGAAGATATCTAAGTATTCTACCATGACCTTATCCAAATGCTTCTGCTGTGTCGAGAGGTCAGGTGTGCAGATCCTGGATGTGGCTGCGATATTTCTCTCATTCTTAGAGAAAATCATGAAGAAGAAAAACTTCCCTATCTAAGTGATGACCTTTCTGCATTGCTTGCAAAAGATCAAGGAAATAGTACCTGGTGGGACTGCCTCGGGTATCCTGTACAATTTCTTGTTCAAAGTAATAATAACACTGCGAGCCCTAGACTCATATACAACATAATGTTTCAATAAATATGGTTGGATCTAAAGAACATTACAAATTTCAAGAGGGGAAACATCACGCAATACCTCATCTTTGAAGGGCTTGATGTCGTATGACATGTGACATTGTTGGATGACACATATGTCCCTTCCGTGGTGAAGCCATTCGATGGTGTAGGGTTGCGGGTGTGGCACTTTCGGTAGGGTGAGTCACTTGACAGCCTCTATTGAGATGAGGTTCTTCTAGCTACCACTATGAATGATGAAGTGTAGCAGGGTACACTTCACCCACATATATGGATGAAAAGGGCGCTCACCTTCCTATGGCTCGTTTGGTTCACCAGGCTAGATCTTGGTGGTAACAATGGTGTCACTGGTTTATGCGTCTATGATCCATCTCCCCCTTTCTAGTTCTGACTCAAATTCAAAACCCGCATCTGATTCAGAGGCTTTCACCTCATCCACAAATGACATCTTCAAGCGACAATCAACAATGTTATGCAAGGGGCTCTTATGGAAGTCTCACCACTTCCCGGTATCTTTCTTTGTCTTTCTAGTGTCGTTCTTTGCTTGTGGCCTAGACTAGATGTCTTGAGGTTGTCCATATTTTATATGTCCTTTGTTCTGCGGGTTGGGGCCTCCCTTTTTTGGGTTTTGCTGCGAGGGGTTTCCAGGCCCAAATTGTCGCGTCTTTTTTTTGAGCTTCTGCTTGATTTTGATGGCATATCAGTAGGCCGCGCCCAAGGATGAGATTTCCAAAAAATCCATTTTGGCATGGATATATATATTCATACCTTCGCAATACTTGAGCACTAGATTTCACTAAAAATATTTGATATCCATCTTGGTGCACAAGGTAGGAAAGATATTTGTGAACTCGGGCACAACTTGGTCTCTTTCCTACCACATCGTGGTGCATTTTGTGTATAGGTCATCATAAATTACAACATGGTAGTATTGTTTCTTAATAACATCCTTGAAGGATTCCCATGTGACTAAGATTGTAAATAATGAGGGCTCCTCTGTTTCCTTTTGCTCATAGAAAGTTTCCCACCAATCTTTGACATGCAGGATGACTTTGAGGAGTGAAAAAGTAAGATTTTCTCTATTGGAGAAGTTATGGACAGAGAAATACCCTTTTAGCAGATTCAACCATTTGTCTACCCTATTTTCATCTATTTGACCTTCAAATTTAGGAACATCAAATTTGATTTGTACCTTGGAGGGGGCAATGCCTCCGTTTGAGGAAGATGCATCATCTATTGGTAGCCGCCAAAGGGTTTGCACAAAAATATCCATCATCTTGTTCCTATGTTGCGTGAGGGCTTCCTCGAGAATTTTTTTGAAGGGATATCATGTCCCATCATCTTTATTTTCTTATTCCATGAGAGGTCATTTGGGTGTGTGAGATATTTTTTCCTCAAGAGAAATAAGCTCGAGACCCAATTATTTGTACCCTAACCTCACTGGGGACATGCATTAAGAATGACATGGAGAAAACTGCTATGATACCACTGATCCAGAATGTATTTTCAGAAAAAAATGAATACATATTATTATCGAAAGATTCCTAACACAAAATAATAGATAAACAATAAAATTGGTTTCTATTCAATAAGGAAATAAGCTGAAACTGTAAAATGCAGCGGAAACGAGCTTTATAGAATGGTGGTAGCTTATCTCTGAGAAGAGATGTGGAGACTACACTCATTCACAAGAATATGATTACAATGAGGCTTTGAATTCATTTTTACAATAAACAGGAATGTCAAAAACCATAGACATCCAGAAAACCTAACCCTAGGAGATGAAGTGCTAAAGGTCATGTGGGCCCCGTTTGGGTAAGTTAGTGCATGACCTTCCCGGGGTCATAACTTTTGCATACAATATCCGTTTTAGGAACAGAATATCCCATTGGAAAGGTCTATCAGAGGACCACACATTTTTTTTCTATTTATTGAAAGTATTTTTTTCATGTGGCAAGCCCTAAAAAATGTTGTTTAGGGCATCAAAATGGCCCCACAAGTTAGGGACCAAAAAACTAGGGAAAAAACTGCCAAATTGGAAAACTGCCAAAATGAGCCAGTTGGAATAGGTGGGAAGCCACAAAAATCCATCTGGATCAATCCTCCCCCTTTAGGAAGCAATGGTATCCATTTCATTGATTTCCCCCATCAAATGGGGAAATTTCTTTTGAATTTGGCCCTGGGTGAGCCACTTGCCTTGGTGCAGGAGTTGCCCTGCTTTGACAACTCGATAAAGCTAGATCCTTTGCTAGAGAGTGCCCTTGATATGTTTGTCCACAATGTGATCAATGGATGCCTGTTGTATGTAGTTGGGGTTGAGCTCTGTTGGTGTCAGTTTTTCTGCTATCTCTAAGGTGTCCAATAATGGTGGGAGATACAGTCGAAGGATATCCAAGTTGAACACTGAATGCAAGCAAAGGAAAGGAGGAATGTTAAGCTCAAAAGAATTATCACCCACAACCTTGGTGATGGTGTATGACCCATAATAGAGTGGGAAAATATTCGGATGGGGTCCTATAAGGAACTCTTTCTGCAAGTGCAACCAAAGTTTGTCACCCACCTGAAACTTATGTTGCACCCAGTGTTGATCATGGTGTTTCTTATACTCGTCATTGGACTTCTGTAGGATATACTGAACCTATTGATCGATGTGTTGGATCCTCTCAATGAACCGGGTGGCTTTGTCAACTTTAGTTGGAGCAATATATGAGCTGGTTGAGGTGACCGCAAGGAGTAGTTCAACATATAAGTGACCTAGTGGTTGGAATCCCAACCCCAACTGAAAGGGGATGTGCCTAGTTGAGCTATGCAGGGCTTATTTGTAGCTATGCCGAACATAGGGTAGACTCTCATCCCATGTGCGAGGGTGCTTGTAATTATACATGCACAGGATATGCACGAATATTTGATTTATGACCTCAGTTTGGCCATCTATTTGGGGGTGGAAGGTTGTGTATTTGGTGAGATTGGTATCCAACAATGATAAGATATTTGACCAGAATGTGTTGAGAAATCGACTGTCTCGATTTGTGACAATGGTTTGTGGAATTCCAAAATGTACCCAGACTCATTCAAAGAAGAGCTTGGTAGTGGCCTCTGTTGTGATACTCTTCTTGCAGGCGGCCATAATCGCCATCTTATAAAATTGATCCATAACCACAAAAACACAGTTGGGAGGCCCAAAATGTATTCCACTGAGATATATTCCCATGGCCTGTCAGGATTAGGAAAATGGGTGTACAGTCCCGGTTTCTTAGTGGCCGGTTTGAAAAACGCATAGGCAGTGTAGGACCTGATATACTTGTTGACCTTTTGTCGAAGTTTCGGACAGTAGAAATGTTTTTGCAATTTTTCCCCTTTCTTTTCATCACCAAAGTGTCCTCCCAACTGATTGTAGTGGGCTTCCCAGATTATCTTCCCTCGCTCGCTTGATGGAACAAATATATGTCCCAGACGACACAAAATCCTATCCTGAAGATGGAAATTAGCGACAACTGCATTTTCTCCCAACATTTGGTAGGTGGTGGATAATTCTAGGTCCGTATCATAGAGTTGGGGCCATCCAGAGGTCTAATAAATGCAAGAGTATAGCACCGTGATGAGTGCCACGACAGGCAGTCTGTTGAGGCAATCAGAGACACGGTTGGTGCTTCTCGTTTTATACTTGATGTTGAGGTGGAATTGTTGCAAGTACATGGAACACTTCTTATGGTGGTCATTCTGCAATTTTCCTTGTGTCTACATGAACTGCAGTGGCTTATGTTCAGTGTGGATGACTATCTCCATCCTAAGAATTTAATGTCTCCACTGGCGGCAGTCTTGTATAATGGAGTACATTTCTTTGTCATAAATAGGTTACTTATGGACATCATCTGATAGTGTCTCACTATGATAGGACATGGGGTAGTCATGCTGAGTGAGAACAATGCCCACAACATAGTCTGAAGCATATGTCTCTAACTCAAAGGGTTGTTGCAGGTCCAGTAGTTAAAGTAATGGGGTTGAGCACACGTGATGCTTCAAATCATCGAACGCTTGTTGTTGGGACCGACCCCACACAAATTTTTCCTTACCACCACCCCTGGCTACTTGGCTGAGGGCCCATGCAATATGGGAGAATCCCAACATGAAGCTATAGTAGAAATTGGTAAGGCCCAAGAAGCTTGGAAGCTCAGTGAGTGTTTTTGGGGCTGGCTCACGTATGACTTGGATTTTGGCTGGATCCACATGTATGCCATGCTTATCAACTATGTATCCTAGGTAATGAACCCTTTCCATGTCAAATGAGAATTTTTCCAAGTTGGCGTAGATTTGGTGTTGTCGCAGGGTGTGCAGAACCTGTTGAATATGTTGCAAGTGTTCTGCCCAAGTATTGTTGTAAATGATGATGTCATCCAGATACATCATGAAAAAATTATTTGTGAATGCTCATAGGATATCGTACATCATCCTCATGAAAGTGGCTAGAGAATTTTCAAACCAAAGGGCATGACCAACCATTCAAAAAGACCTTCGTTTGACTTGAAGGAAGTCTTCCATACATTTGTTTGTATCGAGACTTGGTGGTAGCCAGACATCAGATCAATTTTACTGAAGTATTTGGCCCTCATTATCTGATCAAGGAGGTCATCAATTTGGGGATAAGGGTATTGGCCGTTTTCGACTGTGATTTTCTTCAGGGATCGGTAATCAATGCAAAGTCGTTAGGTTCCATATTTCTTCTGTACCAACATGATTGAGCTCCCTCAAGGTGATGGGATGCAATGGATGTTCCCCTTGTGGAGACGTTCTTGGATCTTTTGCTTCATCTCGTCATTCTCTAACTGAGAGAGGCAGTAGACTGGACCATTGGGATCAGTGCCTGGTGGTTAGATTGATGGGGTTCTTGACCTGACAATGCAAAGGTACCCCGATAGATGAGGAGAAGATATATGAGTATTCTTCCATGAACTTATCCACTTGTTTATTCTGTGTGGAGAGGTCGAAGGTGGAGACCCTAGATGTGGCTATGATATTTCTCTCATTATAAGAGCGAATCATGAAGAAGGCAAACTTCCTTGTCTGAGAGATGACATTTATGCATTACTTGGCAGAGATCAAGGAAATAGTATTGGGTGGGACTGCCTCGGGTATCCTGTAAAATTTATTGTTCAAAGTAATAATAACACTGCAAGGCCTAGACTCATATACAACATGAAGTTTCCATAAATATGGTTGGCCCAAAATAACATTACAAACTTTGAGAGGGGAAACATCATGCAATACCTTGTCTTTGAAGGGATTGATGTCATATGAAAGACGACATATTTGGTTGACGCAGATGTCACTTCCTTGGTGGAGCCATCTGATGGTGTAGGACTACGGGTGCGGTATTGTTAGCAAGGAGAGTCGCTTGAAAACCTCTGTTGAGATGAGGTTCTTATAGCTACCGCTAACAACAATGAAATGCAGCGGGGTACCCTTCCCCCACATCTGTGGATGAAAAAGGTGGTCGCCTTCCTTTGGCTTGTATGGTTCACCGAGATAGAGCTTCGTGGTAGAAACAATAGCACTAGGTTCTGCATTTATGATCTGTCTCCCCCTTTCTGGTTCTAATTTAGAGTCAAAAACTGCATATGATTCAGAGGATTTCACCTCATCCACCAATGAGTTCTTCGAGTGGAAATCAACAATGTTATTCCAGGGGCCCTTATGGAAGTCACACCACTTCTTGGTATATTTCTTTGTCTTTTCAGTGTCCTTCTTTGCTTGCGGCCTGGACTGGTTGTCCTAAGGCTATCCATCTTTTCTCTAGCCTTTGTTGTGTGGGTTGGGGCCGCCATTTCCTAGATTTTTCTGTGAGGGGTTCCTAGGCCCAAATTGCCTCTTATTTTTCTTGAGCTTCTCCTTGGTTTTGAAGGAATATTGGTAGGCCACACCCAAGGATGATATGTCCATAAAATCCATTTCATCCTAGATGTATCTATGCATATCTTCATGATACTTGAACACCATATTCCACTCATAATATTTGATACCCAGCTTGGTGCAAAAGGTATGGAAGATATTTGTGAACTCGAGCACCACTTGGCTTCTTTCCTACCACAACGTGGTCCATTTTGTGTAGAGGTTGTCATAACTTCCAACAGGATAGTATTTTTCCTTATTAACATCCTTGAAGGACTCCCAGGTGACTATGACTATAAATAAGGAGGGTTCTTTTGTTTCCTTTTTCTCACAGAAAGTTTCCCTCCAATATTTGACATGGGGGACGACTTTGAGGAGCGCAAAAGTAACATTTTCTCTATTCAAGAAGTTATGCAAAGAGAAATACCCTTCTCACAGATTCAACCATTTGTCTAACGTATTTGCGTCTATCTGACCTTCAAATATAGGAATATCAAAGTTGATTTGTACCTTGAAGGGGGGAGGCGCCTTTGTTTGAGGAAGATGCATCCCCTGTTTGTAGCTGCCGAAGGATTTACACAAAAGTATCCATCATATTGTTCCTCTATTGCGTGAGGGATTTCTCATGCAACATTTTGAAGCGATCTCTTGTCCCATTTTATTTCTTTTCTTCTGCCATGAGAGGTCATTTGGGCATGTGAGAGATTTTGTCCTCAAGAAAAACAAGCTTGAGAACCAATTCTTTATACCCTTACCTCATTGGGGACATGCATTAAGAATGAAAAGGATAAAACCACTTTGATACGAATGATCCAGAATATATTTTCAGAAATAAAGGAATACATATTATTATCAAAAGATTCTTAACACAAAATAACTTATATACAGTAAAACGGGTTTCTATTCAATAAGGAAATAAGCTAAAACTGTAAAATGTTGCGGAAACAAGATTTCTAGAATGGTGGTATCTTATCTCTGAGAAGATATGTGATGGCTATGCTCATTCACAAGAGGATGATTACACCAAGGGTCTAAAGGCCTTTTTATAATAAACATGAATGTCAAAAACCCTAGACATCCAAAAAACCTAACCCTAGGAGATGAAGCGCCAAAAGTCATGTGGGCCCCGTTGGTGGTAGCCAGACTTCAGATCAATCTTACTGAAGTATTTTTCCTCTATGAGATGATCAAGGAGGTTGTCGATTCAGGGAATCAGGTACCGGTTTCCGACTGTGATTTTATACAAGGCCTGATAATCAATGTAGAGTCCCTAGGTTCCATATTTCTTTTGTACCAGCACGGTTGGGCTCTTGTGAAGTGATGATATGGGATTGATGTGTCCCTTTTGGAGTATTTCATGGATATTCCACTTGATCTCCTCATTCTCTAGCAGAGAGAGACAATAGACTGACCCATTGGGAAGCGATGCGGTAGGGGTCAGATCGATGGGGTGCTTGACCTAACAGTGCAGAGGTACCCTGGTAGGTGAGGATAATATATTTGAGTATTCTTCCACGACCTTATCCACTTGATTTTTTTGTGTGGAGAGGTTGGGCGTGGAGACCCTAGATGTGGCTGGGATCTCTCATTCATTTTGGGTAGAGATGACCTTTCTGCATTTCTTGGTAGAGATCAAGGAAATAGTACTGGGTGGGACTGCCTCAGGTATCCTATATAATTTATTGTTCAAAGTAATAATAAAACTACGAGGCCTAGACTAGTATACAACATGATGTTTCCATAAATATGGTTGGCCCAAAATAAAATTACAAGCTTCGAGAGGGGACAAATCACACAATACCTCGACTTTGAAGGGATTGATGTCGTATGATAGGTGACATTGTTCACTGACGTGGATGCCACTTCCTTAGCAGAGATATTTGATGGTGTAGGTCTATGCTTGCAGTGTTGTTGATAGGGTGAGTCGCTTGAAAATCTATGCTTAGATGAGGTTCTTCTGGCTACCGCTATCAATGATGAACTGCATCAGGGTACCCTTCACCCACATCTGTGGATGAAAAAGGCGCTCGCCTTGCCCTAGCTTGTCTGTTTCACCAAGCTGGATCTTTGTGGTAGGAATGGTAGCACTGGGTTTTTCATCTATGATCCTTCTCCCTCTTTCTAGTTCTAACTTAGAGTCAGAAACTGCATCTAATTTATAGGCTTTCACCTTAGCCACCTATGACTGCCTCGAGAGGAAATCAATAGTGTTGTGCCAAGGGATCTTATGGAAGTCACATCACTTCTTGGTATCTTTCTTTTTCTTTCTGGTGTCCTTCTTTTCTTGCATTCTGGACTGGTTGTCATGATGTTGTCCATATTTTATTTGTCCTTTTTTGTGTGGGTTGGGGCCACCCTTTCCTGGATTTTGTTGTGGGGGGTTCCCAGGCCCAAATTGCCGCATCTTTTGTTTGAGATTCTGCTCGATTTTGACGAAATATCAGTAGGCTGCTCCCAAGGATGAGTTGTCTAGAAGCTCCATTTTTGCTTGGATGTATCTAGGTAGATCATCGTGATACTTGATCACCAGATGTCCCTCAAAATATTTGATACCCATATTTGTGCGCAAAGTATGGAAGATATTTTTGAACTTGGGCATTGCTTGGTGTCTTTCCTACCATAGCGTGGTCCATTTTGTGTACATGTTGTCATAACTTCCAAAAGGGTAGTATTTTTCATTAATAACATCTCTGAAGGATTCCTAGGTGACTGCGACTGATAATGATGGTTCCTATGTTTCATTTTTCTCATAGAAAGTTTCCCACCAATATTTGACATGGGGTCAACTTTGAGGAGTGGAAAAGTAATATTTTCTCTATTCGAGAAGCTATGGACATAGAAATACCCTTCTAGCAAATTCAACCATATTTCTACCCTATCTTCTTCTATATGACCTTCAAATATAGGAATATCGAATTTGATTTGTACCTTGAAGGGGGCGGCTCCTCCGTTTGAGAAATATGCATCGGTTGTTTATAGTCGTCGAAGAATTTGCGCAAAACTATCCATCATCTCATTCCTCTATTGCGTGAGCGATTCCTCAAGCAACATTTTGAAGGGATATCATGTCTCATTGTCTTTATTTTCTTCTTCCATGGGAGGTCATTTGGGCGTGCGAGAGATTTTGTCCTCAAGAGAAACAAGTTAGAGACCCAATTCTTTGTACCCTGACCTCGTTCGAAACATGCATTAAGAATGACAAGAAGAAGAGCTCTCTAATACCAATGATTGGGAATATAATTGCAAAACTAAATGAATACAAATTATTATCAAAATATTCTTAACACAAAATAACATATATACAGTAAAACAAGTTTCTATTCAATAAAGAAATAAGTTGAAACTGTAAAATGCAACAGAAACAAGCTTGCTAGAATGGTGGTGGCCTATCTCTGAGAAGAGATGTGACGGTTGTGCTCATTCGCAAGAATATGACTACAACGAGGATCTAAAGGCATTTTTACAATAAACAGGATTGTCAAAAACCCTAGACATCCAAAAAACCTAACCCTAGGAGAAGAAGCACCAAAAGTCATGTGGATTCCATTTGGGTAAGCTAGTGCATCAACTTCTTGGGGTCATAAATTTTGCATACAATATCCATTTTAGGCACACGATAGCCTTATCAAAATATCTATCTGAGGACTATACATTTTGTTGATATCTATGAGAGGTCATTTTGGCTGTGGAGAGCCCTAAAAAATGTTGTTTAGGGCCTCAAAACGACACCGCAAGTCAGTGACCCAAAAACTAGGAAAGAAATGCCAAACTGGAAAACTGCCAAAATGAGCTAGCTGGAATAGGTGGGAGGCCAATGAAATCCATCTGGATCAATCCTCCCCCATTAGGAAGCAATGGTATCTACCACATTGAGTTCCCCCATCAGATGAGGAAATTTCCGCTGAATTTGGCCCCGGGTGAGCCACTTGCATTATCGATGAATGGTGAATGGTCACAGGATATAGTCAATCATCTTCATGAAAGTGGTTGGAGAATTTTTCAAACCAAAGAGCATGAAAAACCATTCAAAAATACCTTCCTTTGAATTGAAGGCGGTCTTCCATACATCTATCTGTTCTATCGAGAATTGGTGGTAGCCAAAATCCAGATCAATCTTACTGAAGTATTTGGGCTTCTTGAGATGATCAAGGAGGTCGTCGATTTGGGGAATCAGGTACCCGTTTCTGACTATGATTTTATTCAGAGCCCGATAATCAATGCAGAGTCACCAGGTTCCATCTTTATTCTGTAACAACACGATTGGTCTCCCACAAGGTGATGAGATGGGACGGATGTGTCCCTTATGGAGTAGTTCTTGGATTTGCCGCTTGATCTCCTCATTCTCTAATAGAGAGAGACGGTAGGCTGGTCCATTGAAAAATGATGCGTCAAGGGTCATATCAATGGGGTGCTTGACCTGACAGTGAAGAGGTACCTCGGTAGGTGAGGAGAAGATATCTGAGTATTCTTCCACGACCTTATCCACTTGATTCTGCTGTGTGGAGAGGTCGGGCACGAAGACCATGGATGTGGCTACGATCTTTCCCTCATTATGAGAGAGAATCATGAATAATACAAACTTCCTTGTCTGAGAGATCATCTTTCTGCATTGCTTGGCAGAGATCAAGGAAATAGTACTGGGTGGGACTGCCTCGGGTATCCTGTACAATTTCTTGTTCAAAGTAATAATAACACTGTGAGGCCTAGACTCGTATACAACATGACGTTTCCATAAATATGGTTTTCCCAAAAGAACATTACAAACTTCGAGAGGGGAAACATCACACAATACCTCATCTTTGAAGGGCTTGATGTTGTATGGTAGACAACATTGTTGGCTGACGTGGATGTCACTTCCTTGGCGGAGCCATCCAATGGTGTAGGGTTGTGGATGTAGTGTTGTCAGCAGGGTGAGTCGCTTGAAAACCTATACTTAGATGAGGTTCTTATGGATACCTCTATCGACAATGAATTGAAGTGGGGTACCCTTCACCCACATATGTGGATGAAAAAGGTGCTCGCCTTCCTCTGGCTTGTCTAGTTCACCGGGCAGGATCTTGTTGGTAGGAACAATAGAAATAGGTTCTACATCTATGATCCATCTCCCCCTTTCTAGTTATGACTCAGAGTTGAAAAATGCTTCTGATTGAGAGGCTTTCACGTTAGCCACCAATGACTGTCTGGAGCATAAATCAACAGTCTTATGCCAGGGGCTCTTATGGAAGTCGCACCACTTCTTGGTATCTTTCTTTTTCTTTCCAGTGTCCTTCTTTGCTTGCGGCTTAGACTGGTTGTCTTTAGGCTCTCCATATTTTCTCTGTCCTTTGCTTTGTGGATTGGGGCCACCCTTTCCTGGTTTTTGTTGTGTGGGGTTCCTAGGCCCAAATTTTCGCGTCTTTTGTTTGAGTTTCTACTCAATTTTGATGGAATATTGGTAGGCCGCGCCCAAGGATGAGATGTCCTAAAACTCCATTTCGTCTTGGGTGTATATATGAAGATTCTCGCAATACTTGAGCACCAGATGTCGCTAAGAATATTTGATACCCAGCATGGTGCGCAAGGTATGTGTTGGTCCCTAAAGTCGCACTTGACTGCTAAGGGAAAGCTAGAGCATCATTGATTTATTGCATTGGTTCTTATGGATACATGTGTATGGTTTTTTTTTTTTTGTAAAGGTTGGAGGTGTCGGCAGTAAATGAAGAAAAAGAATATCAATCTCTGATTGTAAACAAGGGCTGATCTCACTTACTTAGTCAATGGTAGTCAATTTAATAAAGCATATAAAACCATAAGATGAAGGAAGTATGCAAATGTCCAATCTGTTCACTCACACAGGACGATTTCTGATCCCAAAAGTCATTCAGAAACAAAAAACAAAGTACTTAAAAACAAGTCTGGAAATGTGAAAGAAAACAGTGAAATATTCACTGCCTTATCAACATATCAAGATAATGTCAATGCATTGCAGAGAAAACATGTTTTACAAGTAAGAAAAGAAAGAAAAAGATAAGAGGAGAAAATATGCTCATCAAAGGGCTGTAGCATTGAGTGTGAAATAAAATAGTCACTGTTTTACAATCAGAAAAGAGAATCCTAGTCCAACATCCCTGGTCCTCTTTTTTCCTCTCGTGCCTCTTCTCTCCGGGTTCCCCCCCCCCCATTGCTACATTCAATACCATAGACTAAATAGCCTATCCAATCTTGAAGCTATTACAAATTTTAGGGGATCAAATATTATTCATAGACTAAAAATGGAAATCAATCTCGAATCAATGCAAGAAATCTAGAAATGATGAGGTTGCTTGACATCTTGATTGCCATCTTCTGCTTTACATCTGCCCTACCACCTTGCCTTGAAATATGGGATTTGATTTCTAGTGATGGTCCATTGCTGCGAAGTGTTTTGTCTTCAAATGTTTCCTTGAACGTTGACTCGATGCCTAACAATCTATAAGAAAGGCTAACTCTTTGAGAGGTTCAACAGTTTATGTTGCTAGAAACTTAACAACATCTTCCAGAAATGCTCTATCACGTGCCAGTTAACTCCTTCGAATATGGAATGATCTATATATGATTCTTCATATAACAATTTTTCTAACTGTACCAGAATGAAATTAGGATCTAACGATTTTGCATTAATTCTAGATCCTATTTTAATGGTTTATTTTGACCAGAAGATTTTTTCGATCCATATTTATATAAAAGACTGTCAATACCATGCGATCCCTCTCTCCATGGAAAATTATTTCTAGGCATTGACATTATGGGCACTGACCAGAATCACAACCTTGAACACTCTGAATTTGACTTGCTAAGTCCCAAAATGACTGATCACATGTAATAGTAGATCCACTATTTGATTTGTCAGGATCATAAAATGTTAGCCATACCCCAAGCCCACTTAACTTTGGGCACTTCTCACAAGGGACACAATTAACCCGCAATATATCACTCCATGTATCAACTTGGACGTAGTATTTCTTGGGCAGGTTCCCTAATGCTATTTGAGAATAATAGAGCCCTGCAATAGATGGGTCTGCAGTGCCTCCATTGGGCATGTCGATACTTGCCAGAATTCTGGCATGGCATCGTATGTCATGCGCTTTATACTCCACGAGACTGTGATTCAATTTATATATGTTGCCAAATTTGTGCTATAAATAAATATTTTCTACATGAACAGACCCGTGTTGAATTTGATGGCAGGTGTACTCGGTTGTGGAAATTTTCACAACATTCATTCGCTATTTGTTTGATGTTCTTGGGCACTTGGAAATTGAAATCTCAATTTGACATCTGGGCATTCTCTAAAATGGCGATGATGGATACACCAGAAACCTTTACTCTGTCATGAAAAACCCTTTACACTGGCCGCTAGTATCATGGCTTACTAAATACAAAGAATCTCTAACAAGAATGCAAAAGCATAATATCGTTCCATCCTGTGCATGTTGGATTTTGTTTGAGATTTAGGATTTTCTATCTGATGATTTTGTACTAAGCTTAAAATAGCCAGAGGTAAATATTTGATGAGCTCATTTGGTGTTTGAAATATAGCACTGGATCTCGAGCATTTGTTTTCTTTGACACTTGTTGAAGGACTTTCCACCTACACTTTAACTTATCTCGACACCTGTGAATGTTATGGCTCTGCACAGTTGGTGGTTGGCACTTGTGATCTCCATGGACACACTCCTATTGTGGCTTAGTGCTGGTCTCATTTATTTTTATTGTGAGTTGGCCACTTAACCTTAGCAATCATTTATATTGTGGTCATTACCTTGACCTCTTTTGCAGATAATGGTGTAGAACCAGCCAATGTGCTAGCAATCATGCTACAAATAAATTGACATTTGGCACAAAGATAGTGGTTACCCTCTAAATTTGACATATTACGGATTTTTTTTTAGGAATTAAACCTTTTGTAGTTTTTGGCAATACCAAACCAATCATTGACACCAATCTCAAACCAATCTACACAATATCTATATTCATCCAGAAGGACAGAGCCAAAAGGTTCATGTTTGCCAATCTTTCCATAATTTTTCATGCTGGTTTATTCACAGCTTCACCAGCATGATCCTTGCAATTTGTTGAGGAAAACCTTGATATTTGGATCTGATGGAGTAAAATTCCCTTTTCTCATCAAAACGATTTACATGATACATGAGATAATTTGTTATATAAACTGGTCATAGTCAATTCTCTTGACAACTATGATCATATTCCACGTTTCCATGAAGCCTGGGCTCGCCCCTGCTATCTTGGATTTGTGTTGAGCCATGGCTTGATTTGTGGCTTATAATGAGAAATGGGCCTGTGAATTAACTCAAGGATTGTGTGTTTGTGTGGCATATTGCAAGTAACTGGAGCTTGGGGCGTTGGAGCCGGAATCCGGCCTTTTAAGCCCATAACTTGATAAAATACAACAACTTTTGCATAAGGCCGAGAGCCAACCTAAAAGACCAGAAATTTAATAAACAAAGCCACAAGATGAAAATGGATTTATAAAATTTTAAGTTCTAGGTACTAACATGTTTCGGTGCTACGGGAATAACCCTATTCCCACAATTTGCAATATTCATATCTAGATACTAACAATATGGAAGATATTTGTGAACTCGGGCACCGCTTGGTATCTTTCCTATCGCAACATGATCCATTTTGTGTACAGGTCGTCATAACTTCCAACAGGGTAGTATTGTTCCTTAATAACATCTCTAAAGGACTCCCAGGTGACTACGACTGTAAATAATGAGGGTTCCTCTATTTCGTTTTTCCCACAAAAAGTTTCCCACCAATTTTTGACATGGTCGACCACTTTGAGGAGTGAAAAAGTAATATTTTCTCTATTCGAGAAGTTATGGATAGAGAAATACCCTTCTAGCAGATTCAACCATTTTTCTACCATATCTGCATCTATATTACCTTCAAATATAGGAATATCGAAGTTGATTTGTACCTTGAAGGGGGCGGTGATTACATTTGAGGAAGATATGTCGCTTGTTGGTATCCGTCGAAGTATTTAAGAAAAACTATCCATGATCTTGTTCCTCTGTTGCATGAGGGATTGCTCCAGCAACATTTTGAAAACATCTCTTGTCCCGTTCTCTTTCTTTTCTTCTACCATGAGAGGTCGTTTGGGCGTGCGAAGGATTTTGTCCTCAAGAGAAACAAGATCGAGACCCAATTCTTTGTACCCTGACCTCATTGGGACATGAATTAATAATGACAAGGAGAAGAAAGCTTTGATACCACTGATCCAGAATATATTTGCAGAAAAAAAATGAATACATATTATTATTAAAAATATGCTTAACACAAAATAACAGATATACAGTAAAACGAGTCTCTATTCAATAAGGAAATAAGTTGAAACTATAAAATGCAGTAGAAACAAGCTTGCTAGAATGGTGGCGACTTATCTATGAGAAGAGATGTGATAGTTGTGCTCATTCATAAGAATATGATTACAACAAGGCTCTGAAGTACTTTTTACAATAAACATGAATGTCAAAAACCCTAGACATCCAAATAAACTAAGCGTAGGAGATGAAGTGCCAGTCATGTGGGCCCCGTTTGGGTAAGTTAGTGAATCAACTTCTCGTGGCCGTAAGTTTTGCATACAATCTCCATTTTAGGCACACGATAACCCATGTCAAGCCCTAAAAATGGCCCTAAAAAGCATTGTTTAGGGCCTCAAAACGACCCCACAAGTCAGGGACCCAAAAACTAGGGAAAAAACTGTGAAACTAGAAAACTGCCAGAATAATCCAATTAGAATAGGTGGAAGGCCATCGAAATCCATATGGACCAATCCTTCCCCCTAGGATGAAATCGTATCCATTGCATTGAGTAACCCCATCATATGAGTAAATTTCAGCAGAATTTGGCCCTGGTTGAGCCACTTACCTTGGTGCAAAGTTTGAAGCATTTGTCTCGATATCAAAGGGTTGTTGTAAGCCCGGTAGTGAAAGTACTGGGGAAGAGCAAAAGCATTGCTTCAAATCATCAAACGCTTGTTGTTGGGACCAACCCCACACAAATTTCTCCTTACCACCACCCTAGTTACTTGGATGAGAGCCCATGGAATATGGGAGAATCCCAACACGAACCTACGGTAGAAATTGGAAAGGCCCAAGAAGCTTCGAAGTTCAGTGAGTGTGGTTGGGGTTGGCTAGCCACACATGAATTGGATTTTGGCTAGATCCACATGTACACCATGATGATCAATGATGTAGCCCAAGAAATGAACCATTTCGGAGGAGCATTTTTCTAAGTTGGTGTAGAGTTGGTTCTGTCACAGGGTGTGCATAAACTACTAAATATGATGCAAGTTTTATGCCCATGTCTTGCTATAAATGAGGATGTCATGTAGATACAACACTACAAAATTATTGGTGAATAGTCACAGGATATCGTCCATCATCCTCATGAAAGTGGCTGGAGCATTTTTCAAACCAAAGGGCATGACCAACCATTCAAAAAGACCTTCATTTGACTTGAAGGCTTTCTTCCATACTTCATTCTGTTCTATCGAGATCTGGTGGTAGCTAGACTTCAGATCAATCTTACTAAAGTATTTGGCTCCATGAACTGATCAAGGAGGTCATCGATTCGGGGAATAGGGTACTAGTTTTCGACTGTGATTTTATTCAGGGCCCAATAATCCATGAAGATTCACCAGGTTCCATCTTTATTTTGTACCAGCACGATTGGGGTCTTGTAAGGTGATGAGATGGGACAGATGTGGCGCCTGTAGAGAAGTTCTTGGATCTTCCACTTTATCTCTTCATTCTCTAACAGAGAGAGGTGGTAGATTGGCCCATTGGGTAGTTGTGGGTCAGGGGTCAAATTGATGGGGTGCTTGACCTAATAGTGCAGAGGTACCCCAGTAGGTGAGGAGAAGATATCTTAGTATTCTTCCATGACCTTATCCACCTGCTCTGTTGTGTGGATATGTTAGGCGCAGAGACCCTATATGTGGCTACGATCTTTTGCTCATTCTGAGAGTGAATCACAAAGAAGACAAACTTCCCTGTCTGAGAGATGACCTATCTGCATTTCTTGGCAGAGATCAAGGAAATAGTACTGGGTGGGACTCCCTCGGGTATCCTCTACAATTTCTTGTTCAAAGTAATAATAACACTGTGAGGCCTAGACTCATATATAGCATGACATTTTCATAAATATGGTTGGCCCAAAATAATATTACAAACCTCGAGAGGGGAAACATCACACATTACCTTGTCTTTGATGGGCTTGATACCATATGATAGGCGACATTGTTAGTTGACGTGGATGCCGCTTCCTTGGTAGAGCCATCCAATGGTTTAGGGATGTGGGTGTGGTGTTTTCGGCAGGGAGAGTCACTTGAAAACCTCCGTTGAGATGAGTTTTATTTGCTACCGCTATCAACGATGAGGCATTGTGAGGTACCCTTCACCCACATATGTGGATGAAAAAGGCACTCACCTTCCTATGGCTTGTCTAGTTCACCAGGCTAGAGATTGGTGGTAGAAAAGACACCATTGGGTTCTGCATCTATGATTTCTCTCCTCCTTTCTGGTTCTAACTCAGAGTTAGAAACCTTATCTGATTTAGAGGCTTTCACCTCAGCCACCAACAATTTCTTCGAGCAGAAATCAACAGTGTTATGCTAGGGTCTCTTATGGAAGTTGCACCACTTCCCGGTATATTTCTTTGTCTTTTCTGTGTCATTATTTTCTTATGGCCTAGACTGGTTGTACTGAGGCTGTCCATACTTGCTCTGTCCTTTTTTTTGTGGGTTGGGGCCTTCCTTTCCTGGCTTTTGCTGTGAGGGGTTCCCAGGCCCAAATTTCTGCGTCTTTTGTTTGAGCTTCTACTTGATTTTGACGACATATCGGTAGGCCACACCCAAGGATGAGATGTCTAGAAACTCCATTTAAACCTGTATGTATCCATGCAGACCATCACAGTACTCGAGCACCATATTCCACTCAAAATATTTGATACCCATCTTGGTGCGCAAGGTATGGAAGATATTTGTGAACTCATGCACCTCTTGGTCTCTTTCCTACCGTAGCGTGGTCCATTTTGTGTATAGGTCATCATAACTTCCAACAAGGTAGTAGTGTTCCTTAATAACATCCATGAAGGAATCCCAAGTGACTTCGATTGTAAATAATGAGGGTCCCTCTGTTTCCTCTTTTTCATGGAACGTTTCCTACCAATATTTGACATGGGGGACGGCTTTCAAGAGCGCAAAAGTAATATTTTATCTATTCGAGAAGTTAAGGAAAGAGAAATACCCTTCTATAAGATTCGACCATTTGTCTACCATATATGCATCTATCTAACCTTCAAATATAGGAATGTCGAAGTTGATTTGTACCTTGAAGGGGGTTGCGCCTCCATTTGAGGAAGATGCATCGCCTGTTGGTAGCCGCCAAAGGATTTGCGCAAAACTATCCATCATCGTGTTCCTCTGTTTCATGAGAGATTCCTCAAAAAAAAATTTGAAGGCATATCCTGTCCAATCATCTTTCTTTTCTTCTTCCATGAGAGGTCATTTGGGCATGCGAGAGCTTTTGTTTGAGCTTCTGCTTGATTTTGACGGCATATCAGTAGGCCGCGCCCAAGGATTAGATGTCTAAAAACTCCATTTTGACATGGATATATATATATGTAGACCGCTGTGATACTTGAGCACCAAATTTCACTCAGAATATTTGATAGCCAACTTGGTGCGCAAGGTATGGAAGATAGTTGTGAACTCAGTCACCGCTTGGTCTCTTTCCTACCGCATCATGATGCATATTTTGTATAGGTCGTCATAAATTCCAACAGGGTAGTATTGTTCCTTAATAACATCCCTGAAGGACTCCCAGGTGACTAAGACTATAAATAATAAGGGTTCCTTTGAGTCCTTTTTCTCACAGAAAGTTTCCCACCAATCTTTGACATGGGGGACGACTTTGAGGAGCACAAAATTAATATTTTCTCTATTCGAGAAGTTATGGACAGAGGAATACCCTTTTAGTAGACTCAACCATTTGTCTATCGTATCTGCATCTATCTGACCTTCAAATATAGGAATATCAAAGTTGATTTGTACCTTGGATGGGGTGACGCCTCCGTTTGAGGAAGATGCGTTGTCTCTTGGTAGCCGCCGAAGGATTTGTGCAAAACTATCCATCATCTCATTCCTATGTTGCGTGAGGGCTTCCTTGAGAAACATTTTGAAGGGATATCATGTCCCTTCGTCTTTCTTGTCTTCTTCCATGAGAGGTCATTTGGGCATGCGAGAGATTTTTTCCTCAAGAGAAACAAGATCGAGACCCAATTCTTTGTACCCTAACCTCGTTGGGGACATGCATTAAGAATGACATGGATCAGACTGCTCTGATACCACTAATCCAGTATGTATTTTCAGAATGAAATGAACAATTTTTTTTATCAAAAGATAATTAATATAGAATAACAGATATACAGTAAAATTGGTTTCTATTCAATAAGGAAATAAGTTGAAACTGTAAAATGTAACAAAAACAAGCTTTATAGAATGGTGGTAGCTTATCTCTGAGAAGAGATGTGATGATTACACTCATTCACAACAAAATGATTACAATGAGGCTTTGAAGGCCTTTTTACAATAAACAGGAATGTCAAAAACCATAGAAATCCAAAAAACCTAACCCTAGGAGATGAAGCACTAAAAGTCATGTGGGCCCCGTTTGGGTAAGTTAGTGCATCAACTTCCCCGGGTCGTAACTTTTGCATACAATATCCATTTTAGGCACACGATATACCATTGGAAAGGTCTATCGGAGAACTACACATTTTATTGCAATGTATTGAAAGTATTTTGTTCATGTGGCGAGACCTAAAAAATGTTGTTTAGGGCCTCAAATTGGTGCAACAAGTCAGGGACCCAAAAACTAGGGAAAAAACTACCAAACTGGAAAACTACCGAAATGAGCCAGTTGGAATAGGTGGGAAGCCACGAAAATCCATATGGATCAATCCTCTCCCTTTAGGAAGCAATGGTCCCATTGCATTGAGTCCCCCCATCAGATGAGGAAATTTCTGTTGAATTTGGTCTTAGGTGAGCCACTTGCCTTGGTGTAGGAGTTGCCCTGCTTTGACAACTCGATAAAGTTGGATCCTTTGCTGGCGAGTTCCCTTGATCTATTTTTCCACAATATGATCACTGGATTCTTGTTGTATGCAGTTGGGGTTGAGATCTATTGGTGTCAGTTGTTTTGCTATCTTTGAGGTGTCCAATAATGGTGGGAGATACGGTCAAAGGATATCCAAGTTGAACGTTGGGTGCAAGCCAAGGAAAGGAGGAATGTTGAGCTCAAAAGAATTATCACCCAAAACCTTGGTGATGGTGTAAAACCCATAATAGAGTGGGTGAAGCTTCTGATGGGGTCCTATAAGGAACTCTTTCTGCAAGTGCAACCAAACTTTGTCACCCACCTAAAACTTATGTTGCACCCGGTGTTGATCATGGCGCTTCTTGTACTTATCATTGGACTTCTGTAGAATATCCTGAACATATTGATGGATGTACTGGATCTGCTCAATGAATCGGGTGGATTTTTCAACTTTAGTTGGAGCAGGAGATGAGCTAGTCAAGGTGATGACAAGGGGTAGTGCAACATCTATGTGACCCAATGGTTGGAATCCCAACCCCAACTGAAAGGGGATGTGGTCGGTTGATCTATACATGTCTCATTTGTAGCTATGATGAACATAAGGGAGACTCTCATCCCATATGTGAGGGTGCTTGGAATTATACATGCACAGGATATGCATGAACATTCGATTTGCGACCTCAGTTTGGCCATCTTTCTGGGGTGGAAGGCCATGGATTTGGTGAGCTTGGTGTCCAATAGTGACCAAAGATTTGACCAGGTGGTGCTGAGAAATTGACTATCCTAATTTGAGACAACAGTTTGTGGTATTCCAAAATGTATCCAGACTCGTTCAAAGAAGAGCTTGGCAGTGGCCTCTGTTGTGATACTCTTCTTGCAGGCGGCCATAATCGCCATCTTAGAAAAGTGATACACAACCACAAAAACGCAGTCATTGCCCCACTTGGTGGTCGGGAGGCCCGACATGTATTCCGTTGAGATACATTCCCATGGCCTATCAGGAGTAGAAAAATGGGTGTACAAACCCGGTTTCTTAGTGGCCAATTTGGAAATAACGCAGGCAGTGCAGGACTTGATATACTTGCTAACCTCCTGTCAAATTTTCGACCAGTACAAATGTATTTGCAATGTTTCCACTATATTTTTGACACCAAAGTGTCATCCTAACTGATTGTAGTGGGCTTCCCAGATCAGCTTCGCTCACTCACGGTGATTCTAGCACCATGGTGAGTGCCGCGACTGGCGGTCTATTGAGCAATCAAAGATGTGGTTGATGCTTCCTACTTTATACTTAACGTTGAGGTGGGATTGTTTCAAGCACATGGACCACTTCTGATGGCGGTCATTCTGGAATTTTCCTTGTGTCTGCATGAACTGTAGTGGCTTATGATCAGTGTGGATGGTTATCTCCTTGCCAAGAATGTAGTGTTTCCACTGGCGATAGGCTTGCATAATGGAGTACATTTATTTTTCGTAAATAGGGTACTTACAAACATCATTTGATAGTGTCTCACTATGATAGGACACGTGGTGGCCATGTTGAGTGAGAACAACATCCACAACATAGTCTGAAGCATATGTCTCGACCTCAAAGGGCTGCTGCAGGTCCAGTAGTGAAATTAATGCGGCTGAGCACAAGTGCTGCTCCAAATCATTGAATGCTTGTTGTTGGGACTGACCCCACACAAATTTCACCTTACCACCACCCTTGGTTACTTGGCTGAGGGCCCATGCAATATGGGATAATCCCAACATGAACCTACAGTAGAAATTGGAAAGGACCAAGAAGATTCGAAGCTCAGTGAGTGTTTTTGGGGCTAGACAGTCACGTATGACTTGTATTTTGGTTGTATCCACATGTACACCATGTTGATCAATGATGTAGCCTAGGTAATGAACCCTTTCCATGTTGGAGGATCATTTTTCCAAGTTGGCGTAGATTTGGTGTTGCCACAGGGTGTGTAGAACCTGTTGAATATGTTTCAAGTGTTCTGCCCAAGTCTTGTTGTAAATGAGGATGTCATCCAGATACATCACGACAAAAGTATTGGTGAATGGTCGTAGGATATCGTACATCATCCTGATGAAATTGGTTGGATCATTTTTCAAACCAAAGGGCATGCCCAACCATTCAAAAATACCTTTGTTTGACTTGAAGGAAGTCTTCCATACATTTGTTTGTATCGAGACCTAGTGGTAGCCAGACTTCAGATCAATCTTACTGAAGTATTTGAACCCCGTGAGCTGATGAAGGAGGTCATCGATTTGGGGAATCGATTACTGAATTCCAATTGTGATTTTATTCAGGAATCGGTAATCAATGCAGAGTCGCCAGGTTCCATCTTTCTTCTGTACCAACATGATTGGGATCCCACAAGATGATGAGCTGCGATGGATGTGACCCTTGTGGAGAATTTCTTGGATTTGTCGCTTGATCTCCTCATTCTTTAACAGAGAGAGGTGGTAGATTGACCCATTGGGAAGTGGTGCCTGCGGGTCAGATTGATGGGGTTCTTGACCTAAAAGTGCAGAGGTATCGCGATTGGTGAGGAGAAGATATATGATTATTCTTCCACAACCATATCCACTTTTTTATGTTGTGTGGAGAGGTCGGAGGTGGAGACCCTGTATGTGGCTACGATATTTCTCTCATTCTAAGAGAGAATCACGAAGAAGAAAAAATTCCATGTCTAAGAGATGACCTTTCTGCATTTCTTTGCAGAGATCAAGGAAATAGTACTGGGTGGGACTGCCTCAGGTATCCTGTACAATTTATTGTTCAAAGTAATAATAAACTGCATGACCTAGACTCATATACAACATGACGTTTCCATAAATATGGTTGGCCCAAAAGAACATTACAAACTTCGAGAGGGGAAACATCACACAATACCTCGTCTTTGAAGGGCTTGATGTCATATGACAGGCGACATTTTTGGTTGACGCGGATGTCACTTCCTTGGCAGGGCCATCCGATGGTGTAGGGCTGTGGCTGCAGTGTTGTTAGTAGGGAGAGTCGCTTGAAAACCTCTGTTGATGTGAGGTTCTTCTAGCTACCACTAACAACAATGAAATGCAGCGGGGTACCCTTCCCCAACATCTGTGGATGAAAAAGGTGGTTTCCTTCCTCTGGCTCATCTGGTTCACCGGGATGGAGATTAGTGGTAGAAATGGTAGCACTGGGTTCTGCATCTATGATCCATAACCCCCTTTTTGTTTCTAACTTATATTTGGAAACCACATCTGATTCATAGGCTTTCACCTCAGCCACCAATGATTGCTTCGATCGAAAATCAATAGTGTTATGCTAGGGGCCCTTATTGAAGTTGCACCACTTCTGGGTATCTTTATTTGTCTTTCTAGTGTCCTTATTTGCTTCCAGCCTGGACTGGTTTTCTCGAGGCTATCCATATTTTCTCTTTCCTTTGTTGTGCAGGTTGGGACCACCCTTTCCTGGATTTTGCTAAGGGGTTCCTAGTCCCAAATTGCCGCTTCTTTGGTTTGAGCTTCTGCTCGATTTTGACGACATATTGGTAGGCTACACCCAAGGATGATATGTCTAAAAAATCCACTTCATCCTGTATGTATCTATGCATATCTTCATTATAATTGAACACCATATGTCACTCAGGATCTTTGATACCCATCTTGGTGCGTAAGGTATGGAAGATATTTGTGAACTCGAGCACCGCTTGGTCTCTTCCTACCACAACGTGGTCCATTTTGTGTACATGTCGTCATAACTTCAAACATGGTAGTATTGTTCCTTAATAGAATCCCTGAAGGACTCCTAGGTTACTGCGACTATAAATAATGAGGGTTCCTCTGTTTCCTTTTGCTCACAGAAAGTTTCCCTCCAATATTTGACATGGGGGATGACTTTGAGGAGTGCAAAAGTAATATTTTCTCTATTCGAGAAGTTATGCATAGAGAAATATCCTTCTCGCAGATTCAACCATTTGTCTATTGTATCTGCTTCTATTTGACCTTCAAATATAGGAATATCAAAATTGATTTGTACCTTGAAGAGGACGACGCCTCTGTTTAAGGAAGATGCATCGCCTATTGGTAGCTGCCAAAGGATTTACACAAAAGTATCCATCATCTCGTTCTTCTGTTGCATGAGGGATTCCTTGAGAAACATTTTGAAGCGATCTCTTCAGTTTTATTTCTTTTCTTTTTCCATGAGAGGTATTTTGGGCATGTGAGAGTTTTTTTCCTCAAGAGAGACAAGCTCGAGAGCCAATTATTTGTACCCTTACCTCGTTGGGGACATGCATTAAAAATGACAAGGAGAAGACCACTATGATACCACTGATCCATAATATATTTGCAGAAATAAATGAATATAGATTATTATCAAAAGATGCTTAACACAGAATAACAGATATACAGTAAAATGAGTTTCTATTCAATAAGGAAATAAGCTAAAACTGTAAAATGTAGCGGAAACAAGCTTTCTATAATGGTCGCGGCTTATCTTTGAGAAGAGATGTGATGGCTATGCTCATTCACAAGAATATGATTACAAAGAGGCTCTAAAGGCCTTTTTATAATAAACATGAATGTCAAAAACCCTAGACATCAAAAAAACCTAACCCTAGGAGATGAAGCACCAAAAGTCACGTGGGCCCCGTTTGGGTAAGTTAGTGCATCAACTTCCCAAGGTCACAACTTTTTCATACGATCTCCATTTTAGGCGCACGATAGCCTGTTGGAAAGGTCTATCCAAGGAATACACATATTGTTTCTATCAATAAAAATTCATTTAACTATGGTGATCCCTAAAAAGCGTTATTTAGGGCCTCAAAATGGCCCCGCAAGTCAAGAACCTGAAAACTAGGGAAAAACTGCCAAACTGGAAAACTGACAAAATGAGGTAGTTGGAATAGGTGGGAGGCCCCTGACACCCATATGGATCAATCCTTCCCCCTTAGGAAGCAATGGTCTCCATTACGTTGATTTCCCCCATTAGATGAGCAAATTTCTGTTAAATTTGGCCTCGGGTGAGCCACTTGCCTTGGTGCATAGTCTAAAGCATTTGTCTCGATCTCAAAGGGATGTTGCAGGTCTTGTAGTGAAAGTAATGGGACTGAGCACAAGTGCTGCTTCAAATCATCGAACTCCTTTTTTTTGGATTTACCCCACACAAATTTCTCCTTACCACCACCCCTGGTTACTTGGCTGAGGGCCATTCAATATGGGAGAATCCCAACACAAATCTGTGGTAGAAATTGGCAAGGACCAAGAAGCTTCAAAGCTTAGTGAGTGTGGTTGGGGATGGCCAGTCACATATGACTTTTATTTTTGCTGGATCCACATGTAAGCCATGATGACCAATGATGTATCCCATCTAATGAACCCTATCCACGACGAAGGAGAATTTTTCCAAGTTGGCGTAGAGTTGGTGTTGTCATAGGGTGTACATAACCTGTTGAATATGATGCAAGTGTTCTACCTAATTCTTGTTGTAAATGAGGATTTCATCCAGATAAAACACTACAAAAGTATTGGTGAATGGTCACGGGATATCATCCATCATCCTCATGATCAACCAAAGTGCATGACCAACCAAAGTGCATGACCAACCATTCAAAAAGACCTTCCTTTGACTTGAAGGAGGTCTTCCATACATCTGTCTATTCTATCAAGACTTGGTGGTAGCCAGAATTCATATCAATCGTACTAAAGTAATTGGCCCTTGTGAGATAATCAAGGAGGTTGTCGATTCGAGGAATCGAGTATCGGTTTCTAAATTTGATTTAATGTAGGGCCCAATAATGAATGCAGAGTCGCTAGGTTCCATATTTCCTCTATACCAGCATGATTGGGCTCCCTCAAGGTGATGATATGGGAAAGATTTTCCCCTTTTGGAATAGTTCTTGGATCTATTGCTCTTTCTCCTCATTTGCTAATAGAGAGAAACGATAGACTCAACCATTGGGAAGCGGTGCATCGTGGGTCAGATCTTTGGGGTACTTGACCTAACAGTGCAGAGGTACCCCAATAGGTGAGGAGAAGATATCTGAGTATTCTTCCATGACCCTATCCACTTTCTTTTGTTGTGTGGAGAGGTAGGGCATGGAGACCCTAGATGTGGATGTGATCTTTCGCTCATTTTGAGAGTAAATAATAAGAAGACAAACTTCCACGTCTGAGAGATGAAATTTTTTCATTTGTTGGCAGAGATCAAGGAAATAGTACTAGGTGGGACTGCCTCGGGTATCCTGTACAATTTATTATTCAAAGTAATAATAACACTGTGAGGCCTAGACTCATATACAACATAAAATTTCCATAAATATTATTGGCCCAAAAGAACATTAAAAACTTCAAGAGGGGAAACATCACAGAATACCTCATATTTGAAGGGATTGATGTCGTATGATAGGTGAGAATGTTGGCTGACGCGGATTTATCTTCCTTGGTGGAGCCATCTGATGGTGTAGGGATGCGGGTGCGGTGTTGTTAGCAGGGTGAGTCACTTGAAAACCTCTGTTGAGATGAGTCCTTCTGGCTACCACTATCAAATATGAAGTGCAACAGGGTACCCTTCACCCACATCTGTGGATGAAAAAGGTTCTCTCCTTCCTCTGGCTCGTCTAGTTCACTGGGTTGTAGCTTGGTGGTAGAAATAGTAGCACTAGGTTCCTTCTCTATGATCTGTCTCCCCCTTATTGGTTCTGACTCAGAGTCAGAAACCACATCTGATTAAGAGGATTTCACCTCATACACCAGCGACTACTTCGAGCGGAAATAAACAGAGTTATGCCAGGGGCTCTTATGGAAGTCCCACCACTTCCCGGTATCTTTCTTTTTCTTTTCAGTGTCCTTCTTTGCTTGCATCCTGAACTAGTTTTCCCGAGGTTGTCCATATTTACTCTGTCCTCTATTCTGTGGGTTGGGGCCAACCTTTCCTATCTTTTGCTGTGCGGGGTTTCGAGGCCCAAATTTTCACGTCTTATGTTTGAACTTCTGCTCGAATTTTACAGCATATCGGTAGGCCATGCCCAAGGATGAGATTTATAGAAACTCCATTTTTGCTTGGATGTATCTATGCAGACCCTCGCGATACTTGAGCACCAGATGTCGCTCAGAATATTTGATACCCAACTTGGTTCACAAGTTATGGAAGATATTTGAGACCTCGTGGTAGCCAGACTTCAGATCAATCTTACTAAAGTATTTTTCCTCTGTGAGCTGATCAAGGAAGTCGTCGATTCAGGGAATCAAGTATCGATTTCCGACTATGATTTTATTTAGGACCCGATAAAAAATGTAGAGTTCCCAGGTTCCATATTTCTTCTATACTAGCACGATTGGGCTCCTGCAAGGTGATGAGATGGGATGGATGTGCCCCTTTTGGAGAAATTCTTGGATCTGCTACTTGATCTCCTGATTCTCTAATAGAGAGTGGTGGTAGACTGGCCCATTGGGAAGCGACGTGGCAGGGGTCAAATCGATGGGGTGCTTGACCTGACAGTGCAGAGGTACCCTGGTAGGTGAGGAGAATATATCTCATTATTCTTCCACAACCTTATCCACTTGCTTCTGTTGTGTGGAGAGGTTGGGCACGGAGGCCTTGGATGTGGCTGTGATCTCTCATTCATTTTGGGTGTGAATCATGAAGAAGAGAAACTTCCCTCTCTAAAGGATGACCTTTCTGCATTGCTTGGCAGAGATCAAGGAAATATTACTGGGTGGGACTATCTCGGGTATCCTGTATAATTTCTTGTTCAAAGTAATAATAACACTACGAGGCCTAGACTCATATACAACATGATGTTTCCATAAATATGGTTAGCCCAAAAGAGAATTACAAACTTCGAGAGGGGAAAAATCACACAATACCTCATCTTTGAAGGGCTTGGCGTCGTATGATAGGAGACATTATTGGTTGGCGGGGATGTCACTTCCTTGGCAGAGCCATCTGATGGTGTAGGGATGTGGGTGTATTGTTGTCGGTAGGGAGAGTCGTTTGAAAACCTATGCTGAGATGATGTTCTTATGGATATCGATATCAACAATGAAGTGCACTGGGGTACCCTTCACCCACATCTGTGGATGAAAAAGGCACTCACCTTCCTCTGGCTCATCTGGTTCACCGAGATAGAGCTTGGAGGTAGGAAGAGTAGCACTGGGTTCTGCATCTATGATCCATCTCCCTCTTTCTGGTTCTGACTTAGAGTCAAAAACCACATCTGATTCATAGGCTTTAACCTCAGCCACCTGTGATTGCTTTGAGAGGAAATCAACAGTGTTGTGCCAAGGGATATTATGGAAGTCACACCACTTCTTGGTATATTTATTTTTCTTTACATTGTCCTTCTTTGCTTGCAGCCTAAACTGGTTGTCCTGAGGTTGTCCATGTTTTCTTTGTTCTTTTTTTCTGTGGATTTGGGCCATGCTTTCCTGGCTTTTGCTGTGAGGGCTTCCCAGGCCCAAATTGTTGTGTCTTTTGTTTGAGATTCTGCTCGATTTTGACAACATATTGGTAGGCCGTACCCAAGGATGAGATGTCTAGAAAATCAATTTTGGCCTAGATGTATCTATGAAAACCATCGCGATACTTGAGCACCAGATGTCCCTCAGAATGTTTGATACCCATCTTGGTGTGCAAGGTATGGAAGATATCTGTGAAGTCGGGCACCTCTTGGTCTCTTTTGTACCATAGCATGGTCCATTTTGTGTACAGGTCGTCATAACTTCCAAAAGGGTAGTATTTTTCCTTGATAACATCCCTGAAGGACTCCTAGGTGATTGCGACTGTAAATAATTAGGGTTCATGTGTTTCCTTTTTTGCACAGAAAGTTTCCCACCAATATTTTACATGGTGTCGACTTTGAGGAGCGGAAAAGTAATATTTTCTCTATTCGAGAAGCTGTGGACATAGAAATACCCTTCTAGAAGATTCAACCATTTTTATACCATATTTTCTTCTATATGACCTTCAAATATAGGAATATCGAATTTGATTTGTACCTTGAAGGAGGAAGCTCCTCTGTTTGAGGAAGATGTGTCACTTGTTGATAGCTGCCAAAGGATTTGCACAAAACTATCCATCATCTTGTTCCTCTGTTGTGTGAGGGCTTCCTCGAGAAACATTTTGAAGGGATCTCATGTCTCATCATATTTCTTTTCTTCTTCCATGAGAGGTCATTTGGGTGTGTGAGAGATTTTCTCCTCAAGAGAAACAAGCTCGAGACCCAATTCTTTGTACCCTAACCTCATTGGGGACATGCATTAAGAACAAGAAGGAGCAGAGCACTCTAATACCAAAGATTGGGAATATATTTGCAAAACTAAATGAATACAAATTATTATCAAAATATCCTTAACATAGAGTAACATATATACAGTAAAACGAGTTTCTATTCAATAAGGAAATAAGTTGAAACTGTAAAATGCAGCGGAAACAAGTTTGCTAGAATGGTGGCGGGTTTATCTCTGAGAATAGATGTGACGGCTATGCTCATTCACAATAATATGACTACAACGAGGCTCTGAAGACATTTTTACAATAAACAGGAATGTCAAAAACCCTAGACATCCAAAAAACATAACCCTAGGAGATGAAGCACCAAAAGTCATGAGGGCCCCATTTGGGTAAGTTAGTGCATCAACTTCCCGGGGTCGTAATTTTGGCATACGATCTTCTTTTTAGGCACACAATATCCTGATCAAAATATCTATATGAGGACGACACATTTTGTTGATATCTATGAGAGGTCGTTTTGGCTGTGGTGAACCCTAAAAATCGTTGTTTAGGGCCTCAAAACTACGCTGCAATTTAGGGACCTGAAAACTAGGGAGAAAAATGCCAAACTGGAAAAATGCCATAATGAGCTAGTTGGAATAGGTGGGATGCCACCGAAATCCATCTGTATCAATCCTCCCCCATTAGGAATAAATTTTATCCATTACGTTGAGTTCCCCCATCAAATGAGGAAAGTTTTTCTAAATTTGGCCCCGGGCTTGCCTTGGTGCATACTCTGAAGCATCTGTCTCGATCTCAAAGGGTTGTTGCAGGTCCAGTAGTGAAAGTATTGGGGATGAGCATAAGAACTAATTCAAATCATCGAACTCTTGTTGTTGGGACCAGCCCCACACAAATTTTGGCTTACCACCGCTCCTAGTTACTTGGCTGAGGGTCCATGCAATATGGGATAACCCCAACAGGAACTTGCGGTAGAAATTGGCAAGGCCCAAGAAGCTTTGAAGCTCAGTGAGTGTGGTTGGGGCTGGCTAGTCAGGGGTGAATTCTATTTTAGTTGGATCCACATGTACTCCATGTTGATCAATGATGTATCCCATGCAATGAACCCTGTACATGCTGGAGGAACATTTTTCCAAGTTGGCGTAGAGTTGTTGTTGTCGCAGGGTGTGCAAAACCTGCTGAATATGATGCAAGTGTTCTACCCAAGTCTTTCTGTAAATAAGGATTTCATCTAGATACAACAATACAAAAGTATTGATGAATGGTCGCATTATATCTTCCATCATCCTCATGAAATTGTTTGGATCAATTGTCAAATCAAAGAGCATGACCAACCATTCAAAAAGACCTTCCTTTGAATTGTAGGTGGTCTTCCATACATCTGTCTATTCTATTGAGACTTGGTGGTAGCCAAAATTCAGTTCAATCTTACTGAATTATTTGGCCCTCTTGAGTTGATTAAGGAAGTCGTCGATTCGGGAATCGGGTACTGGTTTCTCACTGTGATTTTATTCAGAGCCGGGTAATCAATGCAGAGGCACCAGGTTCCATCTTTCTTCTGTACCAAGATGATTGGGCTCCCACAAGGTGATGATATGGGATGGATGCACCCCATTCTATCGCTTGATCTCCTCATTCTCTAACAGAGAATGATGGTAGAATGTACCATTGAACAATGGTGCGTCGGGGGTCAGATTGATGGGGTGCCTGACATCGCAATGCATAGGTACCCCAGTAGGTGAGGAGATATCTAAGTATTCTTCCACGACCTTATCCACTTTCTTCTGCTGTGTGGAGAGGTCAGGCATGAATACCATGGATGTGGCTGTGATCTTTCGCTCATTCTGAGAGAGAATCATGAAGAATACAAACTTCCCTATCTGAGAGATGAACTTTTTGCATTGCTTGGCAGAGATCAAGGAAATAGTACTAGGTGGGACTACCTCGGGTATCCTATACAATTTATTTTTCAAAGTAATAATAACACTGTGAGGCCTAGACTCATAGACAACATGACGTTTCCATAAATATGGTTTTCCCAAAAGAACATTACAAACTTCGAGAGGGGCAACATCACACAATACCTCATCTTTGAAGGTCTTGATGTTGTATGACAGGCGACATTGTTGGTTGATGTGGAGGTCGCTTCCTTGGCGGATCCATCCGATGGTGTAGGGTTGTGGATGCAGTGTTGTGAGTATGGAAAGTCTCTTGAAAACCTCTATTGATATGAGGTTCTTCTGGCTATTGATATCAATGATGAATTGTAGTGGGGTACCCCTCACCCACATCTGTGGATGAAAAAGGTGCTCGCCTTCCTTTGGCTCATATGGTTCATTGGGTTGGACCTTGGTGGTAGGAACGATAGCAATAGGTTCCACGTCTATGATCTGTCTCCCCCTTTCTGGTTCTAAATCAGAGTCGAAAACCACATATGATTGAGAGGCTTTCACCTCAGCCACCAATGACTGCTTGGAGCATAAATCAACAATGTTATGCCAGGGGCTCTTATGGAAGTTGCACTACTTCCAGGTGTCTTTCTTTTTCTTTCTAGTGTTCTTATTTGCTTGTGGCTTGGACTGGTTGTCTTGAGGTTGTCCATCTTTTCTCTGTCCTTTGTTCTGTGGGTTGGAGACGCCCTTTCTTGGCTTTTATTGTGAGGGGTTCTTAGGCCCAAATTGTCGTTTCTTTTGTTTGAGCTTTTGCTCGATTTTGATGGAATATTGGTAGGTCACTCCCAATGATGAGATGTCCGAAAACTCCATTTCGGCCTGTATGTATCTATAAAAATTGTTGCAATACTTGAGCACCAGAAGTCGCTCAGAATCTTTGATACCCAACATGGTGCACAAGGTATGGAAGATATTTGTGAACTCGGGCACCACTTGGTCTCTTTCTTATCGCAACATGGTCCATTTTCTGTATAGGTCATCATAACTTCCAAAAAGGTAGTATATTTCTTTAATAGCATCTCTAAAGGACTCCCAGGTGACTATGACTATAAATAATGAGGGTTCCTCTATTTCTTTTTTCTCACAGAAAGTTTCCCACCAATATTTCACATGGTCGATGACTTTGAGGAGTGAAAAAGTAATATTTTCTCTACCGTATATGTGTGTATCTGAATTTCAAATATAGGAATATCGAAGTTGATGTGTACCTTGAAGGGGACGATGATTATGTTTGAGGAAGATATGTTGCTTGTTGGTAGCCACCGAAGGATTTGAGAAAAACTATCCATCATCTCGTTCCTCTATTGCATGAGGGCTTCCTCGAGCAACATTTTGAAAAGATTCTTGTCCCATCCTCTTTCTTTTCTTCTACCATGAGAGGTCGTTTGGGCATGCGAGAGATTTTTTCCTCAAGAGAAACAAGCTCGAAACCTAATTCTTTGTACCCCGACCTCGTTGGGGACATGAATTAATAACGATAAGGAGTAGACCACTCTGATACCACTGATCTGAAATATATTTGTAGAACGAAATGAATACTAATTATTATCAAAAGATGTTTAACGCAAAATAACAAATATACAGTAAAACAAGTCTCTATTCAATAAGGAAATAAGTTGAAATTGCAAAATGCAGTAGAAACAAGCTTTCTAGAATCGTGTCGGCTTATCTCTGAGAAGATATGTGATGGTTGTGCTCATTCTCAAGAAGATGATTACAATGAGGCTCTGAAGGCATTTTTACAATAAACATGAATGTGAAAATCCCTAGACATCCAAATAACCTACCCCTAGGAGATGAAGCGCCAAAAGTCATGTGGGCCCCGTTTGGGTAAGTTAGTGCATCAACTTCATGGGGTCATAAATTTTTCATACAATCTCCACTTGAGGCACACGATAACCCATGGCGAGCCCTAAAAACGGCCCTAAAAAATGTTTTTTAGGGCCTCAAAATGTCCGCACAAGTCAGGGACCCGAAAACTAGGGAAAAAACTGCCAAACTGGAAAACTGCCAGAATGAGCTAGTTGGAATAGGTGGGAGTCCACCAAAATCCATATGGACCAATCCTCCCCCCTTAGGAAAAAATGGTCTCCATTGCATTGATTTCCCCAATCAGATGAGTAAATTTCAGCTGAATTTGGCCCTGGGTGATCCACTTGCCTTGGTGCATAGTCTTAAGCATCTGTCTCGATCTCAAAGGGTTGTTGTAGGTCCAGTAGTGAAAGTAATATGGATGAGCACAAGAACTAATTCAAATCATCGAACGCTTTTTGTTGGGACCGACCCCACACAAATTTTTCCTTACCACCACCCTAGTTACTTGGCTGAGAGCCCATAGAATATGGGAGAATCCCAACACGAACCTATGGTAGAAATTGGCAAGGCCCAAGAAGCTTCGAAGCTTAGTGAGTGTGGCTGGGGTTGACCAGTCACAGATGAATTGGATTTTGGCTGGATCCACATGTACGCGATGTTGATCAACGATGTATCCTAAGAAATGAACCGTGTCCATTTCAGATGAGCATTTTTCCAAGTTGGAGTAGAGTTGGTGCTACCGTAGGGTGTACATAACTTGTTGAATATGCTGCAAGTGTTATTCCCACGTCTTGTTGTAAATGAGGATGTAATCCAGATACAAAACTACAAAATTATTAGTGAATAGTTGCAGGATATCTTCCATCATCCTCATGAAAGTGGCTAGAGCATTTGTCAAACCAAAGGGCATGACCAACCATTCAAAAAGACCTTCATTTGACTTGAAGGGGGTATTCCATACATATTTTTGTTCTATCGAGACCTGGTGGTAGCCAGACTTCAGATCAATCTTAATGAAGTATTTGGCTCTGTGAGATGATGAAGGAGGTCCTCAATTCAAGGAATCGAGTACCGGTTTCTGACTGTGATTTTATTCAGGGCCCGATAATCAATGTAGAGTCACCAAGTTCCATCTTTCTTTTGTACCAGCATGATTGGTCTCCCGCAAGGTGATGAGATGGGACATATGTGGTGCTTGTAGAGAAGTTCTTGGATCTTCTGCTTTATCCCCTCATTCTCTAACAAAGAGTGGCGGTAGACTGGCCCATTGGGTAGTTGTGGGTCGGGGGTCAGATCGATGGGGTGCTTGACTTGACAGTGCATAGGTACCCTGGTAGGTGAGGAGAAGATATCTGACTATTCTTCCAACACCTTATACACCTTCTTCTGCTATGTGGATATGTCGAGCACGAAGACCTTAGATGTGGCTGCGATCTTTTGCTCATTCTGAGAGTGAATCACAAATAATACAAACTTCCATGTATGATAGATGACCTTTCTGCATTGCTTAGCAGAGATCAAGGAAATAGTACCGGTGGGACTTCCTTGGGTATTGTGTACAATTTCTTGTTCAAAGTAATAATAACACTGTGAGGCCTAGAATCATATACAACATGACTTTTCCATAAATATTGTTGGCCCAAAATAACATTACAAACTTTGAGAGGGGGAACATCACACAATACCTCATCTTTGGAGGGCTTGATAATGTATGACAGGTGACATTGTTGGTTGAAGTGGATGTTGCTTCCTTGGCAGAGCCATCCGATGGTTTAGGGATGTGGGTGTGGTGTTGTCAGTAGTTCCAGTCACTTGACAACCTCTACTGAGATGAGGTTCATTTGCTATCACTATCAATGATGATGTGCAGTGAGGTACCCTTCACCCACATATGTGGATGAAAAATACGCTCTCCTTCCTCTGGCTCATCTGGTTCACTAGGTTGGATCTTGGTGGTAGAAATGATAACATTGGGTTCTGCGTATATGATCCCTCTCCCCCTTTCTGGTTCTGACTCAGAGTCATAAACCATATCTGATTCATAGGCTTTCACCTCATCCACCAATGACTTCTTCGAGCAGAAATTAGCAGTGTTATGCTAGGGGCTCTTGTGGAAGTCGCACCACTTCTCGATATCTTTCTTTGTCTTTTCTGTGTCCTTCTTTTCTTATGGCCTGGACTGGTTGTACTGAGGTTTTCCATATTTTCTCTGTCCTTTTTTCTGGGGGTTCGGGCCACCCTTTCTTGGATTTTGCTGTGAGGGGTTCCCAGGCCCAAATTGCCATATCTTTTGTTTGAGATTTTGCTCAATTTTGACGAAATATCGGTAGACCACGCCCAAGGATGATATGTCTAGAAACTCCATTTTGGCATGGATGTATCTATGTAGACCATTACGATACTTGAGCACCAGATACCGCTGATAATCTTTGACACCCAGCTTGGTGCATAAGGTATGGAAGATATTTGTGAACTCAGGCACCTCTTGGTATCTTTCCTACCGTAGATTATTATCAAAATATGCTTACCATAGAATAACAGATATATAGTAAAACGAGTTGCTATTGAATAAGGTAAGAAGATGAAACTGTAAAATGCAGTGGAAACAAGCTTGCTAGAATGGTGGCGGCTTATCTCTAAGAAGAGATGTGACAGTTGCACTCATTCACAAGAAGATGATTACAATGAGTCTTTGAAGACCTTTTTACAATAAACAGGAATGTCAAAAACCCTATACATCCAAAAAACCTAACCCTAGGTGATGAAGCGCCAAAAGTCATGTGGGCCCCATTTGGGTAAGTTAGTGCATCAACTCCTCGGGGTCGTAACTTTTTCATATGATGTTCATTTTAGGCGCACGATATCCCATTTGAAAGGTATATTAGAGGACTACACATTTTGTTTATATCTATGAAAGGTCATTTTGACTATGGTGAGCCCTAAAAAACATTGTTTAGGGCCTCAAAACAGCCCCGCAAGTCAGGGACTCGAAAACTAAGGAAAACATTGCCAAACTGGAAAACTACCAAAATGAGCCAGTTGGAATAAGTGGGAGGCCACCAATATCCATATGGATCACCCCCTGTCTCTTCTATTTTTTTTATTATGAGACTTTCATCCAAATTTATTTTCCTCACTTACTGGTATCTTCTAAGGTTTAAGAGATTTTTTTATAATCCCTAATCGCCCTAGGATGTCACATTCTATGCATATTTCCCCACCTTACTTTTTCCTTTGACCAAGTCCCTCATTTGGATTTCCAACATGTTATTAATCTTATATTTTTCAAGCGTCACCATCAATTCTATCATGCCTATATCCTAATCATATTTTTCCATGTTTCGTTTTACATTCTCCCCTTCGAAATCCTCCTAAGAGCTATTTGTACCATTGATCTTTTGCATTTCGACCCTCACTCCCTCCGCATGTGTATTTGCTTGGTCGAGATATTTGTTTCTTCACTTTTGGCTATCTATATTAACCTAGATTTGAGCGATATCTAATTTTTGTACACTCAACTATCCATTATTTTTTAAATCTTCCCCTTATTCCTCTACTAATTCTTGGAATCTATTTGAGGTGTTGTTTCCCCCTGCATGCATATTTGGATTTGATCTTTGACCTATCCTTTTTTTATTGGTACCTTCATGAACCCCTCTTCATCTTGTTGATCCTTAGCTTTATTTGTTGGATTATATGCATTCAAAGAGAAGTATCTAAATAGATGGCCATGTTCATGGAATTTATTATGCCTAAATGGGATATGTTTATAATCCAACCTCTGAATCCATTCATTATCCTGAAAAGAAATGGTTATTGTATCCAAAAGTTCCCCTACCACATGATCTAGATTTTATGAGCAG
Organism: Picea sitchensis; assembly: GCA_010110895.2. Taxonomy (NCBI): domain Eukaryota; kingdom Viridiplantae; phylum Streptophyta; class Pinopsida; order Pinales; family Pinaceae; genus Picea; species Picea sitchensis. The sequence goes on from SNQJ01S0025906.1 coordinate 79,279, forward strand.
AATGAAATGAATACAGATTGTTATCACTTTTACACATAACCACAAGGAACAATAATAGAGATACAATAAAATTGGTTTCTATTCAATAAGGAAATATGTTGAAACTGTAAAATGCAGACTGAAAAGAAGCTTGCTAGAATGGTGGCGACTTATCTCTGAGAAGAGATGTGATGGATGCACTCATTAAAAAGAATATGGTTACAATGAGCCTCTCCAATACTTTTTTACAATAAACATGAATTCCAAAACCCTAGACATCCAAAAACCTAACCCTAGGAGATGAAGCACCAAAAGTCATGTGGCTTTGTTGGGGTAAGTTAGTACATCAACTTCTCGAGGTCGTAACTTTTGCATACGATGTATTTTTTAGGCACACGATATCTTGTTGGAAATTTCTATCTAAGGACTACACATGTTGTCGTTAGACACTGACTTTGTCTATATTCTAACTATGGAAAGCCCTAAAAACGTTGTTTAGGGCCACAAAACGACCCCGAAAGTCAGGGACCCAAAAACTAGGAAAAAACTGCCAAACTGGAAAACTTCCAAAACGAGCCAATTGGAATAGGTAGGAGGGCCATCGAAATCCATATGGATCAATCCTTACCCCTTAGTAAGAAATGGTCTCCATTGAGTTGATTTCCCCCATCAGATGAGGGGATTTCTATTGAATTTGGCCTCAGGTGAGCCACTTGCCTTGATGCAGGAGTTGCCCTGCTTTGACAACTCGGTAAACCTGGATCCTTTGCTGGACAGTGCCCTTGACCTGTGTATCCAAAATATGATCATTGCATGCATATTGCATGCATTCAGTGTTGAGGTCCATTGGTGTCAATTGTTCTTCTATCTCTATGGTGTCCAATAATGGTGGGAAATAAGGTCGAAGGAGATCCACGTTGAACACTGGGTGCAAGCCAAGGAAAGAGGGAATGTTGAGCTCAAAATCATGTTCACCCACAAACTTGGTGATGGTGTAAGGTCCATAACAGAGTGGGCAAGGCTTAGGATGGGGCTCTGTAAGGCATTCTTTCTGCAAGTGCAACCAAACTTTGTCTCCCACCTGAAACTTATGTGTCACTCGATGTTGATAATGGCGTTGCTTGTACTTGAAATTGGACTTCTATAAAATATCATGAACATGTTGGTGGATGTGCTTGATTCTCTCAATGAATAGGGTGTATTTTTTAGCTTCAATTGGAGCAGGTGACAAGTCGGGCGGGGTGGCCACAAGTGGTAGTGGAACATCCATGGGACCCAATGGTTGGAATCCCAACCCCACCTAAAAGGGGTTGTGGCTGGTTGAGTTATGTAGGGATAGGTTGTAGATATTTTGATAATAGGGAAGACTCTCATCCCATATGTGGGGGTGCTTGTAATTTTACATGCAAAGGATATGCACAATCATTCGATTCTCGACCACATTTTGGCCATCTGTCAGGGGGTAGAAGGCAGTGGATTTGGTGAGCTTGGTGTCCAACAGTGACGAGAGGCTTGACTTGAATGTGATGAGGAATAATCTATCCTGATTTGAGACAATGGATTTTGGGATTCCAAAATTTACCCAGACTCGTTCAAAGAAGATCTTGGCAGTGGCCTATGTTGTGATGCTCTTCTTGCAAGCGACCATAATCGCCATCTTAGAAAAGTGATCAACAACCAAAAAAAAAATGCATTTCTCCTCCTTGTGGATGGAAGGTCTATCATCTATTCCATTGAGATGGATTCCCATGGTCTGTCAAGAGTAGGCAGAGGGGTGTACATGCCCTATTTCTTAGTGGTCAATTTGGAAATAACACAGGTAGTTCAGGACCTGATATACTTGTTGACATCCTGTCAAATTTTTGGCCAGTAGAAATGTTTCTACAACACTACCAATGTCTTTTCGATGTTGAAGTGTCCTACCACATGAATGTAGTGGGATTCCTAAATCATCTTCGATCACTCGATTGATGGAACACAAATATGACCCAAATGGCACAACAACCCATCCCGAAGATGTAAATTAGCGATAACTGATTTTTCTCCCAACATTTGATATATGGTGGCAAAGTCAGGGTCTGGCTCATAGAGGTGGTGAGTGTCATGACTAGAGGTTGGATGAGGAAATCAGTGACTTGGTTGGTACTTCCTTTTTTATACTTTATGTTGAGGTGGAACTGCTACAAGTATGTTGAACACTTCTGATGGCAGTCATTCTACAATTTTCCTTGTGTTTGCATGAACTAGAGTGGCTTATGATTAATGTGGATGATTGTCTCCTTCCCAAGAATGTAATGTCTCCACTAGAGACAATATTTCACAATGGAGTACATTTATTTGTCATAAATAGGGTACTTATGGATGACATTTGATAGTGTCACACTATGATAGGCCATGGGGTGGTCTTGCTGAGTGAGAACTGCACCCACAACATAGTTTGAAGCATTTGTCTCTATCTCAAAGGGATACTGCAGGTCCGGTAATGAAAGTACGAGGGACAAGCACAATCGCTACCTAAAATCATCAAAAACGTGTTGTTGGGACATGACCCACAAAAATTTTACCTTACCACCACCCTTGGTTACTTGGATGAGGGCCCATGCAATATGGGAGAATCCCAACATGAACCTGTGGTAAAAATTGGCAAGGCCAAAGAAGCTCTGAATCTCAGTGAGTATGGTTGGGGCTGGACAATCACGGATGACTAGGATCTTAGATGGATCCACATGCACACCATGTTGATCAATGATGTATCATAGGTACTGGACCTTGTCCATATCGAAGCAACACTTTTCCAAGTTGGCATATAGATTGTGTTGTTGTAGGGTGTGCAAAACCTATTGAATATGCTACAATTGTTCCACTTAATTCTTGTTGTATATGAGGATGTCATCTAGATACACCACTACAAAAGTATTGGTGAAAGGTCATAGGATATCGTCCATCATCCTCATGAAAGTTGTTGAAGCATTTGTCAAACCAAAGGACATGAACAACCATTCATAAAGAGTTATTATTAAAGACCCTATTTTGACTTGAAGGTTGTCTTCCATACATTTGTGTGTTCTATTGGGACTTGGTGGTAGCCAGACTTCAGATCAATCTTACTGAATAATTTTTCTGCGTTGAGTTGATCAAGGAGATCTTCGATTTGGGGAATCGATACTGGTTCATGACTGTGATTTTATTTAGGGTCTGGTAATTAATGCATATTTTCCAGGTCTTGTCTTTCTTTTTCACCAACACGATTGGGCTCCCACAAGGCGATGAGTTGGGACATATGTGATCCTTCTGTAGCAGTTCTTGTATCTATCGCTTGATATCCTCATTCTCTAACATAGAGTGGTGATATACTGGCCCATTGGGTAGTGATGCACATGGGGTCAAATCGATGGGATGATTGACCTGATAGTGAAGAGGTACCCCAATAGGTGAGGACAAGATATCTGAGTATTCTTCCACGACCTTATCCACTTTCTTCTGTTGTGTGGAGAGGTCGGTCACGAAGGCCCTGGATGTGGTTGCATTCTTTTACTCACTCTGAGAGAGAATAATGAATAAGACGAACTTTCTGGTCTGAGAGATGACCTTCCTACATTGCTTGGCAGAGATCAAGGAAATAGCACTAGGTTGGACTACCTTGGGTATCCTACACAATTTACTGTCCAAAGTAATAATAACACTGCAAGGCGTAGACTCATATACAACATGAGGTTTCCATAAGTAAGGTTGGCCCAAAATAACATTACAAAATTCAAGAGGAGAAACATCACACAATACCTCATCTTTGAAGGGACTAATGTCATACGACAGATGAAATTGGTGGCTGACGTGAAGATCACTTCCTTGGTAGAGCCATATAATGGTGTAGGGATGTGAATGTTGTGTTTTTGAAAGGGCTAGCCACTTGATGACCTATGCTGAGATGAGGTTATTTTGGCTACTGCTATCAAGGATGAAGTGCAGTGGAGTGCCTTTCACCCACATCTGTGAATGAAAGAGGCGCTCTCCTTCCTCTGGATTTTCTGGTTCACTGAGATGGATATTGGTGGTAGCAATGGTGGCACTAGGTTCCACATCAATGAACCGTCTCCCCCTTTCTGGTTCTGACTCAGAGTCAGACCCTGCATCTGATTTAGAGGCTTTCACCTCATCCACCAACGACTGCTTTGAGCGGAAATCAATACTGTTATGCCAGGGGCTCTTATGAAGTTGCACCACTTCCCGATATCTTTCTTTTTCTTTCCGATGTCCTTATGTTCTTGTGTCTTAGCCTGGTTTTCCTAAGGGTCTCCATCTTTTCTTTTTCCATTTTTTTGTGGGTTTGGGTTGCCCCTCTTTTTCTATGAGGGGTTTCATGCCCAAATTGTCGCATCTTTTTTTTAAGCTTGTTCTTGATTTTGATGGCATATAGATAGGCCGTACCCAAGGATGAGATGTACATAATCTCCATTTTGGCCTGGATGTATCTATGCAGACCACCTCAATACTTTAGTACCAGATGTTGCTCAAAATATTTGATACCCAACTTGGTGTGCAAGGTATGGAAGATATTTGTGAACTCTGGCACTGCTTGGTCTCTTTCCTACCACAATGTGGTCCAATTTTTATACAAGTCGTCATAACTTCCAACGGGGTGGTATTTTTCCTTAATAACATCCCTGAAGGACTCCCAAGTGACCGTGACTATAAATAATGAGGGTTCCTCTATTTATTTTTCTCACAGAAAGTTTCCCACCAATATTTGAATGGGGAACGACTTTGAGGAGCGCAAACGTAATATTCTCTCTATTCGAAAAGTTATGGATAAAACAATACCCTTCTAGTAGTTTCAACCAATTTTCTACAATATCTGTGTCTATATGACCTTCAAACATAGGAATATCAAAGTTGATTTTGGTGACACCTCTTCTCGAGGAAAATGCATAGCCTCTTTGTATTCATTGAAGGATTTGCGCAAAAGTATCCATCATCTCATTCCTCTGTTGCATGAGGGACTCCTTGAGAAACATTCTGAAAGGATATCCTGTCCCATCATCTTTATTTTCTCCCTCCGTGAGAGGTTTCTTTGGCATGCAAGATATTTTTTCCTCAAGATAAACAAGCTCAAGACCTAATTCTTTGTACCCTGACCTCGTCAGGGACATGCATTAAGAACGATAAGGAGCGGATCTCTCTAATACCACTGATAGAGATTTTATGAGCATAATGAAATGAATACAAATTATTATTATGCTTAACACATAAGCACAAGGAACAGTAACAAATATAAAATAAACTGACTTCTATTCAATAAGGAAATACGTTGAAACTGTAAAATTCAGAGTGAAAACAAGCTTGCTAGAATGGTGGCGGCTTATCTCTGAGAAGAGATGTGATGACTGCACTCATTCACAAGAAGATGGGTTCAATGAGGCTCTCCAAGAATTTTTTACAATAAAAATGAATTCCAAAACCCTATACATCCAAAAACCTAGCCCTAGGAGATGAAGCGCCAAAAGTCACGTGGGCCCCGTTGGGGTAAGTTAGTACATCAACTTCCTAGGGTCATAAATTTTGCATACGATCTTCATTTTAGGTGCACGATAGCCCATTGGAAAGGTATATCCGAGGACTACACATGTTACCATAAAACTATAAATCCATCAACAATTTGACTATGGAAAGCCCTAAAACCATTATTTGGGGCCTCAAATTGGCCCCGTGAGTCGGGTGTTGGTTGTAGATCTTGATTATCTTCTTGATTGAGTGGTATTTGTTTTTCATCCATGTTTATACCCCATGAAGACTTTACACCCCAGAAGAATTTACACTCCTCCACGAGGGGGAGTGCAGAGGGGCATTACCTCCTCTGCAGGGTCCATCCCCTTGGTTGGGGGGTTTGAGGGAAAGTGAGCACTCGACGGGGGTTCAGGGGTGAATCCCTCGAAGTAGAAATTTCCTTGTAAATGTGTATTGTAATTTCATAGTAAATTTGGACCGTTCATTATAAGGTCGTAGATCTAACAGTAGAATTTATGTTAGGATTGTTTTCCCTAGAAGGAAACCCTCTTTATGAGGTAAATGTATTTTGGCTATGATCATTGTGAATATTGTATTTTGAGAGGGGATATTGTGAGATAAAGAAGAGGAAGTTACAGCAGGTGTGTTGTAGGTTGTATCCCTTCATTTGTTGGATAATAATAAAGGAGGACCCAAAAATTTCTCTGGTGGATGTAGCCCACATTGGGTGAACCACATATATCTGCGTCTCTATTGTATTGTGTATCTTCTATGTTTTATTTCTGCATTTGCTTTATTTCATTGCTATGTGATCCTGTTTTTCTAACATCGGGGACCTGAAAACTAGGAAAAAATTACCAAACTGGAAAACTGCCAAAATGAGCCAGTTGGAATAGGTGGGAGGCCACTAACATCTATATGGATCACCACATTCATGTACACACAATTTCTCACATAAGAAACATATCTACCCACTTTGGTTACTTACAAAATCTTAATGAAGGATCCTAATATATTCCCTAACCTCTCCATTATTTCTTTGTCCCAAAAATCTCGAGGTAGAGAATACAAACAGATCCACATTGGAGATGCTATAAATTATTGTTTTTCTGGGGAAAATATCTCTACTCAATAGTGAATATGAAGGCTTGCTGAATTGAAAAAATAGGTTCCTTCTTTTAATATTCTTTCTCTGTCCTCTGTGCATGATAAAATGACCATGAAAATCCCTTTTTAACTTAACTTCAAATCGATCTCTCCTTTCTCCTTCCATTGAGTATGCATCCACCCCATCAATTATTTTTTCAAGGGCTAGATTCCCATAAACTTGTTGATTATTTCATGCTATTTCATGTATTGTATATAGTTCCCAATATGATCGGATGTAACCTCGTACCTTGGGTTCTTTTCCATCTTCGCTAGACACCCATTTTTCAATATTTGCC
>SNQJ01S0025906.1:89172-111169 GCA_010110895.2 Picea sitchensis
GAGATGAAGTGCCAAAAGTCATGTGGGCCCCGTTTGGATAAGTTAGTACATCAACTTCCTGGGGTCGTAACTTTTCCATACGATCTCTGTTTTAGGCGTATGATAGCTCGTTGGAAAGGTATCATCGAGGAGATTCATTTTGGGGGATCAATTATTTCTTTGGCTATAATTGAAAACCTCTATCTTGATAAACCTTCATTTAGGCCCTCAAAATGGCCCCAGAAGTTAAAACCTGCTAAAAATAGTAAATTGCCAAAATTGCTAGAAAGTTGTTTTGAGCCAGTTGGAAAAGGTGGGTGGCCACCAATATACACCTGGATCAACAAGTTGTAGGTGTATTTCTTTGAGTCAAGTTCTCAATGGTGGAATTCATTGAAAATTTGGACGAGGTAGGCTCTTTATCTTGTCTTGTTAGCATATTTGTTTATATAGCATACCTAAGATTAGAGTTGATATTTGCAGTCATTTCTGTCTGTTGTGGTTTACCCCTAGCCATAGAGATATTTTCCTCGTCACAAAATTGGTGACCATACTGTGGATAAAATCTTATTTTCGAGTTTTGGAGTGTTTTTCTCCTTTGATTGCTATCGTTTATATTGAGTTTCTTGTCATCTAATTGCTTGACAGCCTATGTTCATTCTGAGTATGAGTTTCTTAGCCTTCTCCTTAACTTGGCTGTGTTTTAACACATATATGTGGGTTGTTACCTGACCATCGTATACATATGCGTGATGTCCTTCTGCAAGAGGCATATATATGTGTCTTTCTCCTAAATGATCACGTACATCATCCTTTTCTTCTTGGTTGTTGGGTAAGTTTTGATGGTTGCTGAGTCTTCTTGGGTCTCTGTTATGACTATTAAGTTTCTGTGGAATGATAGGAAACCTTTCTTTGGTTGAATTTTTGGGAAGTGCCTTTGTCATCACCCTTTTCAATTGACTGTCCTTGCATTTTGGGCTAGGTGTTTGCTTCTTGATATCCTACTTGGTTTGTCTCTGTTTACATACAATATAATTTTTATATCAAGTTGTTGTTCAGTCCTTGCATTTTCGTTCTTTTATATTGAAAATACAAAAATATTAGGCATTTTACATTGTTGGCATTTGATATTTTTGGTTCTTATCATTGATTTTAGCACATATATAGAAATATTGCATCTTATTTGGAATTGCATAATTAAATTGAAAATTTCATTTTGAAAATATTATCACTTATTGGGAATTGAAGTTAGGAATTTTGCATTTTATTCATATTTATTTATTTATTTTTTACTGGGGGAATCGACAACTCACGGTTCTCATACTCGTGTGACACGGGGTCGATCCTCGTCGGCTACCACTATAACCCCAGGTGCAACCACCCAACCTGCAAGAATGGCGCACGAGTAAATCCGGGTGAGAATCGAACATGAGACTTCATTTTACAAATTTCCTTCCATTTACACGACACTTGCAAATCCATCTACACCCGTGTGGGAAAAAGATGGGGGTTCATATCCCGGTTAAATGCTCCTACAATGCAATGCAACTTAACATGCCCAATCACCGAATCATCACTCCCATTTGAGTGAGAAATGCCTTCGAGAGACTCGAACACGGGTCACACCGTCGTTACAAGAACGACTTACCAATTCGGCTACTTACCCCACCTTCATATTCATTTATTTTACTTGTTGAGTCATAACATTATTAGTTTCATGACTACACCTTTTGTGAGTAACCAAGGCCAATAAAATCAACGTCGATAATTCTCCAAGGCTATTAAATCAACATATGTGTATGACTAAGGGAGTGGTGAAATCCATTGTATAATTGGTGATGTCATGAGGCTCCACTTACATCAGAGTTAAGAACAAGGTCATGTTAGGTTGGTTGAGGGGATATCCCCCCAATACCTTCTTAGTGTCAGATATATTTCCAGGGATCTATTTGTATATGGGGATCTTGTTAGTACCTTTACCTCTGTGAGAGGTGATGCTTTCGAGGTTTCAAGCTTTGTTACCCTGCCCATACGGTGGACCTGACGTACAACTATTCGCCTACGCATCAGTTATATCATGGTTTCTTAGTTGCTTGACATAGGTACCACATAGGTTACTTTCAGGGGTTATTCTGCAGGTATCCTAGGTCAGATAAGGGTCAGACAACACACAACCTTTATGGAGGATTACCTCTTCAGGGGGATTTGACCAGCTGGTTGTTAATCTCATGAGGGAACTTATAATTGATTTTTATACCTTCTATCTTTAGCAGGGAGTCTCAGGCCCCTCTTGGGTGAGGCATACCTAATTTAGGGAGGGAGGCCCCTTTCAACCACTTTATCCTTTTTGTGTGCATATTGGCCTTTTGTTTATTTTATTTATGTGTTTTATTTTACTACTAGTTGGACTTAGGATTTTATTTTTATATCTCAAGTCTTGAGTCATCATGGAGCTAGACCAGCTTCCCCACAGGTCTCGCCGCTTGTTACAGTTACCACCACATTTTGAGTCTTTTCCTTCTAAAAGGCGTAAAGTTATCAAATGTGGTACACACACCTCCACTTACCAGACTTGTGATCATACAAGGATGAGTACTGAATCGAGTCAGAAATATATTGGGAGTCGTTAAACTCCCATACCTACTATAGTTAACAGTACTCCTTCGACACCTTCAACCACAATGGTTGTAGTGCCATAGGTGCCTATCATCACCCTGGTCCATCCTATAGTGAATACTCAACCTATAGCCATGAACCCTTTCGGGTCCCTTTGTCATTTGTCGGGCTATAATGTTTAGTCCATCCCTATGGCCTCTAGTCCTTTTTATTATGGAATGTCGAATTTCACATCGCAATTCTCATCCTCCATCCCAACGTCTAGTCTGAATAATAGTATTGGAATTGGGGGCATGACTCCTCCACATACTCCATTGTCATTTGGTGGTGTTCATGTCCCACAAACAAATTCTACAGTTGGAGGGATTCCTCCTATTAACCCTGAGTCTAATATTGTTCCTAATACTTTTGGATGGAGTAACCAACCTGGTAGACAAATTACTGCTTACGGTCTTTCCTTTACACCCACCTCCTTTGTACCAATTCCGACCAACACATTTGGCATGATGAATCCACCTTTATCCTCTGGATTCACACCTGGAGGAGGTTACTTTCATACCTTGTGAAACCCCCAACCTGGAGCCACTCCATCTGGGGGAAATGTTTACAACCCTCATTAGAAAAATCCTACTAGAATGGTGTCGAACCAACCCCTCATGAATCAGTTCAGAGGAGGGTATTACAATCCTGGATAGGGCCATGGTGTTGAGAAGAACCCTGGATGGGTTGCGATTCCCCAACAACAATCTTTCCATGGAGCTTAGGTCCAAATGTTGCAACCCCGTCTCCCTTTTCTGGCCACGCTCAATCTTCCATACTTTTCTAAGTTAATGAATGATCCTATGTGTCATGATCCGACATGGCCCCCCTTCCCCACCAAGATTCCTTCGAATATTTTGAAATTCAAAGGTAAGAATGGTGAGGATATTTGTTATCGCGTCACTACTTTTCACCTTTGGTGCTCTTCGAATTCCTTTAACGATGATTCTATTCGGTTAATATTGTTTCAATGCACCCTCACAGGGGTCACCGTGAAATGGTATATCGAGATACCTAGGGGGACATACAAAACCTTTAATCATATGGTCTTAGTCTTCTTCAACCACTTCCAATTTTCGGTTCCTACAATTTTGTCTTAGAAATTCTGTCGACCTTAAGTCAGGAAAAATCCACTCATATCTTGGATCACATAGAGGAGTGGCATAGATGGAAGAGGTTTATCAAGACCTTCATACCCCCAAAATTCCTACTAGAGTGGTTCCTCAAGTCTCTACTGCCTTATATTTCGAAGGATGTTTCTACATCCGGGGTTACATCTAAGGAAGAAGCGTTTTTTAAATCCCATCAGTTAGATATTATATATGATTAGTTTGGGATGTTATACAAGATTCTTCCAAATGCACCGAGGTCAAACTATGACCTTAGACAAAAGCTCGGGCCTCATGTTGATGGCATTGTAGGCTCCGCCACTGTAAAATATACAGATTTGGCGACAAGCCATTTGAAAGAGTTGTCTCTAAACTAGTCTGTATGAGGGCCAACTTCGTCTGTGTCCTCCACTCCCACTCAGTCAACAAATAAAGGACGTAGTAATAATCGTAAGTGTGGGAAGAATAATAATAAATCCAAGGACAATGGTAATAATGAGAAGTCAAATAATAATGTTGGTGATGGAAAGAAAGAAAGGCAGAATGTGAAGTTTCCCTGCAAGATTTTTACAAAATACCACCTTACCCATTTATGCTTCAAACTTGCGGAAGCTGCGAGGCTTTTATATATACTGCTCGTTGTGCTGACTAATCCTTTTCCACATAATCAACACATGGCCTCGAGCTCCTCAACTTTTGGAAATGTGAGGAGTGGGATTCAAAACCCACTGATGCAAGACGGTGGCCATTTATCCATCTATATGGTTAAATATAAGGTTAATGTAGCCACTCGGTATTGCGATTACATTTCTCCATAGACTGTACCTAGTCTAGAATATCCCCCTCTTCTAGTGACACCCTTATAGATCGAAAAACCAGAGCCCCCACCTCTTATTTCAAAAAGAGTACTCAAGCGCTCTACCCACAATTATAATGTTAGATCTGCCTAGAATTACTCTATTGTTGAGGATCTGGATGAAACCCCTTGTGTGATGTCGACTATGGAGGTACTCTAGATGTGTCCTTCATAGACAAATGCATTTCTATCTGCGTTAGGAGCTCTAGATCCTTGTGGATATAAATTTATCAAGTTTGACGTCACATATGTGAAGCCTCACTTGCATTACCATGTGGCATTCCAAATCCACGTAGGTTACTCAAAGTATACCATCAAATGTATTGTTTTTTATGAAGGCACTGCAACGTGTGTGATGTCCCTGGTCTGTTGGAAATCCCTCAACTCTCCAACCCTTTCTCAGTCTTCAACCATGTTGACTGATTTTAATGGTCATTCCTTCCACCCTGACGGTATTCTTGTTTCTTTTCTAGTCTAGTTAGGTGGGAAGACGGTAGAGGTGGATGTCGAGGTGGTTGTTGCACCCATCGACTATAACTAGGATGCAATTGGACTTATGCTACGAATGAAATCATATAGTCCATCTTCTGCACTCTTTGTTTTCCTCACGATGGGAAGATCCTGACGATCGACGATTTGTCCTTTGCGTATGCTAGCCCCAATGCATTTGTTGGATTGTCGATCCCTGTGATTGACAATTATCAGCTGACAACTGAGAACTTTTGTGTCGGATTGTATTCATCCCTTATGGGTACCTTTGACTTCATGGAACCATTTCATCACATATACGCCATGTCCGGTATGCCCGCTTCGTCAAAGAAGTTTGTTCCTTTCTACACTTCATATGTTAATGATCCTTGGGCCCTAACTTCCTCAGATGTATCTTGTGAAGGTCAGTCACATAATGGAATGGCCATGCCACTATCGGCAACAGAGATTGTGTATCAATATGTTATTGACTCTTCTACCTATCTGGATCCTGACGAGGAGGATCCTATTCTAGAGACCGTGTGGGACACTTCATCGTCTTGTTCACGTGACTGCCTTGATGAGACTTTAACTTTGGATGAAGAAATCATAGAGGTCATTAATGGTTCTAACAGGCCATGGGATGATATGCATTATTTCTCTTATTTCCTCCCAGAGCTTTCCATAATCAAACAATATGATTTTAGATCTACCTTGAGCGAGATAGTTGGTCACGCCGTAGTTCTACTTGATATGCATGACATTTATTCTGAAGGAAACATGGTGAGTATCTCTCCTACCGTCATGATCGATATCTCTCATATTCATGGAAAGGTTGAAAATGTATACATCGGTGCATATTGTTATCCAGAAGAAATTCTGATCTACACCGAGCTCTTCAAATAATTTTGTGACGTATTCACTTGGTCATATGAAGAGATACCAAGAATCGACCCTTGAATTGTCGAACATGATATTAAAACCTACCCGGATGCAAAACCTGTTCGATAACGAATTAGAGTTTTCAATCCTAGGAAGGCCCCTGCTATTAAGGCAGAGGTAGAAAAACTACTTAATGGTGTCTTTATCTACCCGATTCCCTTGACTAAATGGGTATCCAATCCCGTTCATGTGAATAAAAAGCAAGGAACCATCTGCATATGCATGGATTTTCGTGAACTAAATAAAGTTTGTCCCAAAGACAACTTCCCAACACCCTTCATCAATCAGATTCTTGACAAATGTGAAGGAAACAAAGTTTTTTATTTCATGGATGGATGTTCAGGGTATAACCAAATTTATATTAAACCCGAGGACCAACATAAGACGATATTTTTTTTTCCTTGGGGTACATTCACATTTCGAAAGATGCCTTTCGGTGTTAAGAACATCAGAGCAACCTTCCAATGAGTTATAATCTATGACCTTCACATTTCATGATCTCAAGAATATAGTCTAAGCCTATCTCGATGATCTTGTTGCTCACTCTTGTAATAGAGTGGATCACCCTAAGCACCTTCGGCTAGTATTTGAAAGATTTTTACATTATCGCATCCATTTGAACCCTCATAAATGCATCTTTTGCATTAGGTCAGGTCAACTTCTAGGATTTTTAGTCTTTGAGATTGGGATCATGGTATATCTGTTAAAGGTTGAGGAAATACTTTGATTCCCCCCCCCACCCTCTCGCACTATTTGTCAACTTAAAGGTTTACAGGGGAAAGCTAACTTTTTACAATAGTTTATAGTGAACTATGCCAATATTAGTAAGGGTTTCATGTGTCTCTTGAGGAAGGACACTCCTTTTATCTAAGATGAGTGAGCCCAAGAATCCTTCGATGCTTTGAAGAAAGACTTGGTATCGATGCCTCTAATGAAGTCTCCAGACTACGATATAGATTACTTGCTTTATGTCACCGTGTCTGAAGAGACGATTGGTATGGTGTTGCTTCAGGACGATGATGAGCTATGTGAGCACATAATTTACTATCTTATTTGAAACTTAGTAGGTCCTGAACTCAGATATTCTCATGTTGAAAATCTATCTTTGGCTTCCTTCCACACAGTCCAACGATTACGACACTATATATTTCTTTGAAAAAATACTATCGTTTCTGATCTCAATCCATTTCAATACATCCTTACGAGGCGTATCATAGGGGGAAAGTACAATAAATGGACCGTCATTCTACAAGAATTCAATCTTGATTTCGCTTCTGTGAAGTCCAAAAAAATACTAGTTTTTTCAGAGTTAATATCCAAATTCCCTCGATTAGACGAGGATGTTATTCATGTTGATTCATTTTCAGATGAACACATTTTCATTTTTTCGTCTTCAGACCCATGGTATGGAGATATTTTTATCTATCTTCAAACTTTGAAGTTCCCTCAACATCTATCACGAGATGACCAATGACATATAAGATACCAAGCTAAGAACTATCTTATCATCGGATACACTCTATATTGTCTAGGAGTAGACAATATCCTGCATCATTGTTTAACTCACGAAGAAGCTGAGTCTATTCTAAATGACTGCCATAGTGGGGCTTGTGGTGGTCATTTATTTGGGCTTTCGATAGCCTAGAAAAATTTGCGAGCCGATTATTTTTGGTTGTCTATTTTAAAATATTGCATCGAAGTGGTTAAGAAGTGTCACCCCTACTAGATGTTCACTTGAAAAATGTGCTTGCATCCAACCCCTCTCCATCCATTCGTTACTATCGATCCCTTCACCAAGTTGGGGGTGGATTTTGTGGATTGCAACCCAAATTCAACTGGGGCGGGCATCAACACATTATTTAGGTCATAAACTACTTTACTAAGTGGGCCAATGCCATTCCTACAGTTAAATATGATGGTAATACTGCCACCGTCTTCGTATTCAATCAAATTATAGCCAGGTTCAGAATCTCGAGTGAGATTGTCACTGATCATGGCAGACACTTTTAGAATGAAATGATGAAAGAACTAGCAACAAAACTGGGGTTTAGGCATGGTCATTCTTTCCCTTACTACCCCTAGGAAAATGGACAAGTAGAGGTCGTGAATAAGTCTCTAAAGACCATGTTGCATAAAATTGTCATCCAAAGCAAATTTGACTAGCATATCATGCTTTATCCAGCAATTTGGGCATACCAAACCTCAATCAAGACTTCCACTAGTTTTTCTCCTTTCTAGTTAGTGCATGGTGTGGAGTCGATCTTACCTATTGAATGTGAAATCCATTCTCTTATATTGGAAATTGTGATCCTACCTAACACTTCTGATCTCGAACAACACCTCGTACACCTATAGAGTCTAGATGAGCAGTGTTGAGATGCATCTACGACTATCGAAGCGAATAAAAGATGTGTCAAGTTCCAATATGACAAGTCTGTTTCTCCTTGGAAGTATGCTGAGGGTGACTTGGTCCTTCTATATGATCAATCCAAAGAATGACTGAGGAAAGGCAAGTTCAAACCCATGTGGAACGGTCCCTATATCGTGCGACATGTCTTAGAAAAAGGAGCCTATGAATTAGAATATTATGAAGGGAACATGCTGGCTGAGCCCAGGAATGGGCTCTATTTGAAAATATATTATCCTTAAGCCACAATCTTGGGCGTAACTCTTTGAAAACTAATGTATTTTAGTGTATATATCTTTACCCTTTGTTTTTATCTTCATCTTGCTTATCAAGTTTTCCCTTGGTTGGAAGATGTCAGGGAAGTCTTCAGTCTACTTAGGATTCATAGACAAGGCCAGTCGTCATACATAGAACTTGGCTTCCACCAGTTGGGTTGTTTACTCACTTGAGGGTCTATTGGTGTCTTCAGGTGGCGTTTTCCTAAGGCCATCCACAAATAACGTGGCCAAATATAGCATCGTTATAGAACTTTTACGCGATGCCATTTCACATGGTATTCGTTCGTTAGAAGTTCGCCCAGAATCCCAGTTAGTAGTATGTCAGTTGAACGGAAGATACCGTGTGCGCGACCCTACTCTACTTTGAGGATTCATATGGGTATGACTTTTCGAACGAAAGTTTGATTTTATTACTTATCATCACATACCTAGAAGTTCTAATTATTTATTTGATGCATATGCTAATTTTGTTTTATATTGGCATTCGTCACATAACTAAATCAAAGAAAACACTTTCATCAATGTACACATTGTAACATAAGTAAAGTCGAAGATCAATATATATTTCATCTCTCCAAAAAATAGGATGTTATAGTACAAAATCGGGCCCGACACCCTCAAAATACATATACAACCGATCATACAATAATCACGACATCTACTTCTGTGGCACTGGATGAGTATCATGATAACATACTATGGTGTTTGTGAGAATCCGAAAGAGTTGTACCCAAGCATAGGGCACACCTACCACATGCCACTACATATCCTCTAGCAGATCGTCCATCTGAACCATGGGAATCCTTTGTGTCAAATGAGACAGGTTTCCTTGCACATTTTGAAGCACTCTATGTGCATCCCCTCCCACTGCCTCATCTCCCTGGTGCCTCCTCTGACGTCGAGGAATTTATTTCGGCCATCGTAGACCTACATCTACATCACATACATGTTTAGTTAGTACTTGACATCATCTAAAAATATTTTTGTTTTCTTATACAAAAATACAAAAAAATGAAATATTCAAAAAACTTGACATACCTATGTCTCCATAGGTGGACCTTGGTGGTAATGATATGTCTGTATCTCCTTTGAAGTCAATCTTTGTGTAAGGGTATTCCTCCATAGCCATCACCTACTGAATCTACCAGAAGAAAAAATCACCATTGTAGGGTGTTGGCACCCTACCTCCCCTCTGTCGCCTCATCACCTCGGTCCACCATGCCATGGCTAGATCGTGAGTTCCATGTGGAACAATATCAACTCTAGAGCCCAAGCATAGAACCTGCTTGAAGAAAAAACCACAAAGGATAGATGCAAACCCAAAGTTCATCTTTCTACCCAGTTTGCAGTCTGTCAGTTGGCTCTTCATGTTGGCCAGTAGTGAGGTGCACCAGTCGTAAACCATAGGTCGCAAGCACTCCACTAAATAGAATATAAGTGGCCTTGATTCCTGGTGCAAAGAAGTCGACCCTATGATCTGTGTCCAAACTAGGACAACAATCTTGAGACTCAGATTGTTGATTGCTTTGATTGGGAGTTGGCTCCCTACCTTCTCGGTTCCTCCAATGCAATGAGTGGCTATGTAATTCTCTATTTTCATGCCACTTCCCACTCCCCGAGATTTTAGGTTGACCACCTCACCCCAATGCGACAATCCCATCAAGAAGTATATGTCCTCAACTTCAATCGTCAATGGTTGTCCATCAAGGTTGAAGGTCTCAGTATCTAGATCCTACTATTTCACAAGAACATGAAGTAGTCTCACTTGAGAACTCATACCTTTTAGAGACCAAAACTTGTATAGCCACATCTTTTTAAGGCCATTTGGGCCCTTGGATCTCTCCTCACTACAACATCCACCTCTTCATGCTCTCTTTCTCTCCACTCTAGCACCATCCTGCAAGATTCAAACCATTTTTTGAGTTAGCAACATTTAAAAAACCTTATCCATGGACATGTGCGTGAGCTATAATGTACACAGTCACGTATAGGGATTCTTATACGCTGGTTGTTTTTAAAACAGTCGCGTATAAGTATGCGTATATGAGACCCGATAATTCATAGCCCGCGTACATCTAAGTTTCCAAGTTGCACCTTAAATAACTTCAAAAATGATGCCTAATTACAAATTTTAATCCACTGAAAAGAAAAAGGAGATAAATATGAATTACCTAGTCTAGGCAGTCATCGATTCCGTCGCTCGTAGATCCCACAATCAAAAGTTGAAATTCGAAGGCAGTTTGGTCCAAAATGCACTATTTTGGTAAAAAAATACAAATGGTATAGTAAAAAAAAATTATTTTACTATTTATAGCAAATTTTTACCCACTTGACATAGTTTAGTACAATATTTTTGCCTAATGGACTAATACAACAGTGGATGGAGTTGGTTTTGGTGGTTTTATCCAGGGATTCTTACGATTTTCAGCACCATGTCGTCCGTTCATAACTTTGGACAAGTATTTTCGTTGCCCAACATATAGGATAGGTATCCAATCCATCATGCACACTTCCATCATCTTATGACTGCAACTCACATGCCTTAGGTATGAACCCATTTCATAGCAACATTAAACCTTCTATCTGCAACTAGAAGTGTCATTATCGAATAGTAGAGACTTACCAAACATGGGAACCTAGTTATATCCCCTGCTTCATTCGGTGCCCATGTAGAGATTTTTGTCCATAAGATCAGATGTCCCTTATAGCTAATTCATGACTTTATGTTTGAAGCTCATTTCTTACTGATAAACATGTTGAACTATACCTAGAGGACTCCCAACGAGTCTAATTTAAGCTCTTTTCTGACTCTCTCAAAAAGCGAAAATATTGTCGAGTGAACTTGTCTCTTTCACACTTGTAAATTGGATTTGAAAGGATGTCTATTTGGTGCAAGTTTATCCCTTTTTCAAACCAAGTAGACTAAGATTATGAAAAAGGACATTTTTTTTTGTTAAGTTTTAATTGCATCTCATTATCTTGCTTGCAGTATTAAGCCTATTTTCGGTTCTCACTTTTGCGTTATAATACTTTCACCTCAGTAGTTTGCATCATCAACCAAGAAGAGCCTTGATTATATCCTTTGTAGCTTGACACCCTATATCCACGAGGAAACATTTCCCCAAGTGCCCATATCCTGTATACACCTCCTTGCATTGAGAATAGGTATGTTCCACTGCTGGAACTAGTTTCTTACTTGCGACACTCATTTCCTCATCTGTATCATAGCATTCATTTTACTATGAAAAGACAAAAAAAGAAGGGCAGAAAAATAATATTATCTTATATTGGCAGTAGTCGTGTCGCTTTTGAACAAAGCACAAAACTTTTGAGTCCACTTGTCATCAAAATTTTGGGTTTAGCATGAGCTTAGGAAGATAAGCTCATTACATAGAGTTTACTCCCCTGACTGGTTACTCTTCCAGTCCCTATGAAGATTTTTATCGATGCCTCATGCATCCCAAAGTTTCATCATTGAGTCTATGTTTCCAAAGTCTTCCATATGTCTCATACTCTTGTTCAAAGGATGTCTATCAACCTGTGTCAGACATTCATCATAAATCTTGACTTTTCATGTAGGCCATACCCTCATTGTGTCTCATAGTTACATGAATTTGTAGTCCTATTGTGTTCCCTCATCCTACTCTCCTCATTGGTAGCTAACCTTGAACTCAACAATCAACATTTCATCATTGGTCATTTACTGGGTGGTTTCCCTTGTGTTCGACAGAAAAAATTCTATTCACACATTGGCATTTATGCAGTGTATTGGATTCCATTAGCCTTATTGGTGGATTCCTCGTCGTTGTCAAAAAATTTCCTTATTGGTTGTTAGTCAAAGGGTATTTTTTGTGTCTCGCTTGCATCTGGCACACACAAAAGATGCACAAGGTCATTGGTTCGTGAACATGTTCTTTGTCCAATTTCCTCCAAATCATTAAGATACTTCTTTGTACCTCATGATTAATTATGAGAGATGCCTCAATGCTCTCCTTTCAATGGGTCTCATTCCACAGACTTCATCCCATCTATTCTAGAAATGATACCTAGATGCTTGCAGTCATTAGTGGAAGGCTCTCTTTCCATCGACAGTTGGGAATACATAAATGTCTCCTGATCGATGGATTCTTCAAGTGTTCGATCCTGACACCTTTATTCACACTTGTAAGAATGTACTTGGTGCCTTGATACCTACTTTCATTATTGATAGGTTGTCTCGCGTTTGTTAACGGTATACCTTAATGAACGGTAATCAAACAAAGTCTCATTATGTTTGACCTCAACTCCTTTCTTCACATGATGTATACTTGAAGACTTGCAGACATCAGTTCATAGTCGCATATTTCCTGAGCTGTTGCTATATTTTAGTGTACCAGTACCTATGTGACTTCAATGATCATGGGAGATCATATTGTACTCCATTGTATACATATATCTTCAAATTGATTTTGAGACTAGTTTTACTGGGCCTTGTTCGTGACTATGAAAACCTTTGGAATATAGCCACCTTTGTATTTCCTACTCATGGCCATGAACAATTGTTTGGTATATTTTCACATGGATCTACAGTGTAATTCAAATTGGGAGTCATGTGCGCAAAGTCAGTGAAGATTGTAATATTCTCCATTACTCCACTTATGGGTATTATAATTTATTTTGGCCATCGCAGATACTTCTCTGACCTAACACATTAGGGGGCATCTGTTATAGCAAGATTTGTCTCAGCTTATGCAAATTTTCTCAAAAGGCCTTTTTCCATTTCCCTATGCATACTTGAAATCCATTTTTGCAAATCCCAAAGCTAAAAACAATAATTTTCCACATATACGTGCCCTAACTACTATAAAACATGTGTATACTCAGGTTGCACCGCTATAGCCCGTGTACATCGGGTTTTGTGTCCAAAATTAAAAATTGGTGTCTGGTTTCCATGTCATGTCATGAGATCCATGATCCTTGACCTTCAACATACTAGAAACATTCTGACTCGACCCTTCAGTTCCACTTGAAGGCTATAAATGGGAAAATTAGAGCTATGGAAAAGAGGAGAAGAATTCAACTTTGAGAGAAAAGTTACTCTGGAGAAATTATTCACTTCATATTGAGTCTGCATCCCTTTATCCTTTTAACTTTGAACTCATTATTCAGCCCCCAAGCTCTTCCCTACATAATTGAGAACCTCGTTGTCTCTCTTATATGAGCTTTCCTTTGGTGGAGGATTGAAGTTGTGGAGGCCCAACTGGAAGGGACTTAGTTTCTTGGTTCCAAACCATGCTAACATGGAAGTTTGTAATTCATCCACTTATGTTGATTACATTTTAATAGAAATACTCTTTTCTCGTCCAATTAATATCTTGCAAATATTTGAATTGTTATTCCATGGGCATATTTGTTATGAATGTTGATGGATTAGGCTATTGAATGTGCTAACATTATATATTATCACCATATGCTTGTGTTTCTTGGTTGTTGAGGACAAGTTGTAGGTGTATTTATTTGAGTCAAGTGCTCAATGGTGGACTTCATCAAAAGTCTGGACAAGGTAGGATATTTATCTTGTCTTGTTAGCATATTTGTTTATATAGCATACCTGATATTAGAGATGATTTCTATAGTCATTTTTGTCTATTGTGGTTTACCCCTAGCCATATAGATATTTTCCTTGTAACACCTTGTCCTTCTCCTTCAATATCTTCTATGCCTTTTGCTCGCACTTGTCCTTCTTCTGCACAACTATCATATAATCATTTTGCAGTTATGTCTTATATACCCTTGCCTTAGGCAACTCCTTTGACGTTGACTCTGCGTGGAACTATATTTATTTCGCAATACTTGTCTGTAAGTCTTGTAGTGCTCCTATGGGCATCTATGAAATGACTAAGTCTAGGTGACTTAGTCCTCGTGCATGATCCTATATATCTGGTGTGGGGAACTCAATTGCATATGGGGATATTTTCAAAACTCTATGCGTTGTTGTTGTCGCTGTCAAATAAGAAGTGGTGGCCCATGTTTCCCAAGTCATGCTTGTTTTTGGTCCTTCACCAAGTCTCTGTTCTAGCGCTATCCTTATTGCCTCCACTAGTTGTTGTAATGGAATTAATTATTCTTGCACCTTCTATTGCAGTTCTTCTCATTTCTAAGATTCTTGTTGAGTTTCCTCTTCTACAACATCCCTCACTTGGTAGCCAATCATGTCAATATCATCATCTGTCAAAGTGTATATAGTTGGTTCTCTATGAGATTTCATATTATTTTGCGAATATGTTGCTCTCCCCTGACCCCTGTCTTTCCTCTTTTCCCCTACATTTGTCACTATATCCTATGCATCCCCTGCACCATCTCCTTGTCCATTTCCTTGATCATTTCCTTGGTCTTCTTCTTCATTGTCAGGGTGCTCCATATTTGTTTCGTTCACATGAACCTTCCACTCTGGTTCCCAATCCTACATAATCATTTGAATATCTTCCCCTATGATTTATACATTGTTTGGAACGATTCCTCTCTCAGGTATTTCTTTGCTTGTATACATATGTGATGTCAGTCTTCCCAGAATAACACAATTGACGCGTACACCTCTACAAGTTGTGGTAAAATGCATTGTGTATTTTGGATACACTTCCTAATCCTTTCATTGTACAGAAATAACTCAATGTTGGTGTCTATCTGTCTTCTCTTGTTTTTCATGTACCATAAGTTATGGTATTTAGTGAATAAACATGACTTACCTATTAGGCCTAGAAACTACGCATCTTCTGGTCCCTTCCACGTTGGAAACGCAGTCAGAATCAACAACCATGAATAATGAAATTCCATGCCTTTGTCTTGTGATACTGCACAATCGATGAGGAAATGATTAAGTAAGAATGGTGCCTAGCTCATCGATTCCCTTCGAAACACTTCTCAACCACAACGATCACACCTGCGGGCACTTCGACTTTCTTACATTTTCTAAGTAACTTGCATGAAAACGATTGCATCGCAATTACTATTGTTGGGTCATAGATACTTGGTACATCCAAACCTCACACCCATTTGACTGTGTGAAATTTCTCCTTCATGGCCTGTGATAGGGCCTTGTCGGTCTTCTTTTCTACAAACAACAAGGTTGGATATTCCCCCTGTGTTGGTAAGCTCGTAATTCAGGAAATGATATCAATGTTTATCGCGATTTTATTTTCCATCCATAAGTAACCACCATGCACACATGTTAGCAACATCTTGACACATGTATTCACTTTGTGGCTCTTGTCAAAGTGTGGAATTTAAAATAGATTTAGTATGTCAGCTTGTTATAACCCTATGGCCCATACGTTTGGCATAGGTATAGCCTGGTTCGTCAATGGATCTATTCTCATCTCCAAGTATTATCTCGACACAAGTTCACGAAACTTCATTGTGTATGTAATATCATGGTCTGCATACTTGAGTTGTTGCACCTTACCTAAAATATATTCATCTATGATGCCAGGCATCACCAATGGATAGTTGACATCCTTCTTCAACATCACTGTTATGGAATCATCCTTTCTCGGTGAAATGTAATCTCTAAGAAACCTTGGCTCTGATGATGATGCTCTCAAAATCTCATCAACCTATGGATTTTTTGTTCCTGCTCAAATTTGGGATTTCTTTGGTATGTACATTTTTTCCTTTAGTGGGTCCATTTCTGTAATCTAGTTTCTAGCGAAAACTCCTTCGGCTCTATGGTTTTTCTCAAGCTCTACAACATGGCCCTCGAATCTCTCTTACTCACATACAACTCCAACTAACAATAACTAATGTTTGTCTACTCTCCGACTTTTGTTCCCCTTCGCCAACTGTCCCATTACCTTCCCACCTGTATTAACTATCTAATCCCTTAGTACTTGTTCATTCAACACTTGCTTTAAAGCTGCTTTAATTCCAAATCCTTCACTAGATTTTTTCCTTATATTTGCTAGGATGTCACGATCCCTGCCAGATGTTTCCATTTATGATGACGTGTATTTGTGTTGTTCTATCATTACAACTTTTGAACCGTCATTTCCTCCCTTTAATATCATTTGATGGTATTTGTTTGTCCACATCCTCACAATTTTTTTGGCTTACCCGTTTGGTTACTGCACAACTTTTGCTTCTACACATAATCTACTTTCTTGGTTCAGTTTTTTCCATCTACGCAACAATCACTTCTTCTAATCACTTAATTTCGTTATAACTTACTTCATTTTTTCATGTTTTTCCTTCCCTTTTCTTTTCTCTTTTTCCATTTTTTCTTTCTTTTTTTCTACTTTTTGTTTCTTTTTCTTTGTCTTTTTCCTACTATAATACACTACTATAGTACAAAGGTTCTCGCGTAGGGCATACTAGTGTGCAAGCGATAAACCGTTCCTATAGAGTTTCAGGTGAATCCCATTTACCATTCCTCCCAAGACTTAGCCATTCAACGTTTCCAACTACGCAACACTTGCCTCTGTCACATACTTAATAACATATGGAGCTAACCAGTGCATTCAAAACTTTCTCGGATGTTGCATAAACTTGTTGTCATATAAAAATACTAAGTCTCCCACTTGGAATATTTTCTGCTTAATATGATTATCATGCCATGCTTTCTGTCTTGCCTTCTGGACTTGTGGATGGAATCCTATGACAAATAGGTCTTCTTTGAGATGTAACAATTGTGACATTCTTTCCTCTATTGTGATAGATTTTGAAATATCAATAATCAGTACAACGCACAGACTCGACACAATAAATTCTATCGTCATTATTGCATCTTTCCCATATACCAACCTAAAAGGTGTATGTCCTATCAAGATTTTACTTGTAGTCCTATATTCCCTTAATACTGCAGGGATACTTAAGTCCCAATCATCCCTCCCTACATTGCAAATCTTTGTCAACACATTTTCTAAAATCTTATTGAAGGCTTCTAAAGTCCCATTTTCATGAGGGTGATAGGTCATTCTCATTTGATGGTGAATTTGAAACTCCTCAGTTAATGTTGTAATCGTCTTATTCAAGAAGTGTGTCACTTGATCACTCAGTAAAATCTGTGGGCACCCAAATATTGTCATGACATTATCAAACATAAATCATGCAACATTTTCCACACTTCATTCTAAAGCTAGTGTTTCTTTTGGCCCATCTAGTCAAATATTATGTCACAGTGATTATATACCTAGTTCATGATCTTCTGGGTAATGGATTAGTCGTTCCAACGAAGTCTATTTCCCATTTTTAAAAATCCTGCAATGTAACCTATGGATTCAAAGGCATCGCATCCCTTCTGGATGGATTTACAACCCTTTAACAAACATCACATGCCTCAAAATATTCCTTAGCATCCTTGTGAAGTGTGGGCCATCAAAGCCCTATGCAAAAAATCATGTGTGCAGTCTCTTTGCCTTCATAGTTTCCTCCTGCAATAGATTTTTGTGCGTTTGATAGTATTATTGTCCTATCATGCTCTAACACACATTGTCTCAATACCCCATTTGCACCTAACTTGTAAAAGTTCCCTACAATTAGTTGATAGTCTGGTGCCTTAACCACTAAATATTTATTTTGTGCAACTCTCATGTCTAATGGAGCCATTCTTGTACTTAATAATTGAAAAATGTATGCAAAGTAGTCATCCACCATTTGTACTACAAATAAATGTGCATCTAGTAAATTTTCATCTAGATTCCCTACATCCTCTCCCAATAGAATGTGTGATAAGTGATTTGGTCCTGCATTGAATTGTCCTCTCTTAACGATGACTTCAAAATCATATTCTTGGAACAAACGTAGCCATGTGAAAATTATCGCCCCCCAACACTGGTTTGTTCACTAAGTATCTTAATGCGGAATGGTATGTATACATCTTAAAACGAGAACCCAACAAATAATGTCTAAACTTCTGCAATGCATACACGATTTTCGACCCTTCTCGTTATGTTGTAGAGTGGTTATTTTATGTTGTGTACAATTTTCTATTTGCAAATGCAATTGGATGGTCTAAATATCCTTCTCTTGGCTGGGATAATACTGTGCCCAAATATATGGACGATGCATCCACATGAACATGGAATTTATTCTTCCAATCTGGGAATATCAAAATTGGCACAGTCACTAACTTCTTATTTAATGTGTCCAAACCTTTCTGGCAGTCCTCATTCCATTGTAATTTAGCTTCTTTCTTCAACAACTTCTCCATTGGTGTTGTAATCTTTGTATATACCTTAATGAACTTCCTGTAGTATCATGTATGGCCAAGGGTTTCTCTTAATTTTCTTACTAATGTGGGTGGTTGTAAGTCCAAAATCACCACAGTCTTGGTAGGATCCACTAGTAAGCCTTTCTTACATACCACATGGCCCAACAAAATTCCAAAAGGTGCAAATAAAATACATTTCTTCAAGTTCAATGAAATCTGACATTGTCTACACCTATCCAACATTAACCTAAGTATTTTTATGTGATTTTTCAAGAGACTAAACACAATCCAATCATCTAAATAAAATTCAAGGAACTTATGAATAAATTATTTAAAGGATGCTACAATTACTCTTGAGAAAATTGGAGGTGCATTCTTCATCCCAAAAGGCATCACTATGTATTGGTAGCTTCCCCATTCTATCACAAAGGTAATCTTATGTATGTATTCTTACACAATATATATCTAGTGATATCCTAAGAAGGAATCAGTGAAGGAATAGGCCTCCTTCCCCCTTACATTCTCTAACACTTCATCTGTAAAAGGTGTTGAAAATGGGTCATGGACACATGCATCATTTAGTTTTCTTAGGTCTACACAAATTTTGATTCCTCATGTTTTATTATCTTGTACTACCATTGGACTTATCCATTCCAATTCCACCATTGGTTCAATAATTTTTCCTTCTATTATTATGTCTATCTCTTCCTTTTCCTTCTCTTTATACTTTGAATTTAGTCTATAGGGTCTCTATCTTACTGGTTTAGCATCGGGTTTCAAATGGATCTTCATTTCTCCTAGCTCACCAACTATCCCTTTCATTTCTGAAAACGTGATTGGGAATAGATCATGATATTTGCAGAGTAAGTCTAAAATTTTCCCACGGTTTCATCATTCCAGTAGTCTCCTATCTACACAAAATTTGGATTCTCTTTTTTCACAATATTTACCTTATGCATCCTTAGTGTATGTTCATACACAACAAATTCAAGCCATAGAACTTCCACTTTGTGCTTCCCCTCAGTTTTGGGTATTTGTATATTTCTTGGATATTGTTGGCATGTTTTACAAGAACAATGTGCTTGTCATTGATGGAAAGACCAACAATGAATATGGAAAATAGGAAAGCAACGATGAGAGTTCAAAGATTCAGACTTCGAAGGATATGTAAGAAGTGCACAGATCCACAATTCGGCTAAGTGTCAAAGTGACTCTTGAAGAAGTTGAGAGAGAAGAAGACAAGAAATATCAGAAGAGATAGCACTTTCCAGAAGTGTAGACAAGGTCCAAGAGAGGAACCCGCAGGAGGAGAAAAGGTTGAGACCCTTGAATAGTTAGAAAACCTTCTATGTTGGAGAGATTAGAAGCTCAGGAGGAAGATTGACCGTGGTCATTAGATCATCGATCCAGAGGACCAACAACCGTCTGATCAAATCAAGATACGCGAGCCTTAGTGCTTTGCACACGCAGGTGAGGGGGCTTTCCAAAGTTCCAAAGTCCCGAAGTAATTTGAGATCGTTCATCACCAGGAGGAGAATCTGGTTCGTTTATCATCGAGAGATATGTGTCAGGATTCTGTGTGTTCAGGAGGGAGAAAATGTTGATATTTGAAATCCGCAAAGTCTGGAGAGCCGAAGAGCCGGAGTACATTTCAACCATCAGATCCAGAGGGATATGTGGTGATGGATCGTAAGCTCCAAAGAAATCACTTAGAGAGTTTCTTTTGAGATTTGAAATTCCCAAAGTTCGGAGAGCCAAAATAAATTCGCAACTATCGGATCATCCGAAGTAGATCTCAGTCATCAGATTGTTCGAAGAATATCTCAAGCGTCAGATCGTCTGAAGTTAATCTGGGTCGTCTGATCCAGAAAAGACGTGGCATAAACCTGTGGACTCTAGGTAAAGACTCGAAGTAATCCTCAACCATCTTATTCAAGGACATGTGGTAGACCACATCAACAAGGACATGTGGTAGACCATGTCAGCAAGGACATGTGGTAGACCATGTCAACAAGGACATGTGGCAGACCACGTCAGCAAGTGACAAGTGGTAACCACTCATCTCGTTCTAGGTCAATAGGTGACGTGTGTAATGTTACTTCACTCCGAGAGATTTACTTTGAGAGTGTCACCACCAACAAATGACAAAAGCTACAAAGTTTTGAAGGCCGAAGTTGTGAAGGGCCACGAAGTTGTGAAGAGCCGAAGTGCCGAAGGATTGAATTCGCGAAGGGTCAAAGTTATGAAGGGCTGAAGAGCCAAAGTCGCGAACATTTGAAGTTTCAAACGACCAAAGTCATGAAGGGCCAAAGTTCTGAAGGACCAAAGAGCCAAGGTCGCAATGGAGAGATTCCCAAAGTCCCGAATACTGAAGTCCTTAAAGAAATATAAGCCAAATTCAAATCATAAGCTGAAAACGTCAAGGTTTGGAATAAGAAAGAAGATGACAAGTGTGGATTAGTGTTTCCATATCAAAGACAAAAAAAACCCTAGTATATGTTGGTTGTGGAGCCTGATTATCTTCCAGATTCAAAGGTCCTTGCTTTCAGCCGTGTTTATACCCCATGAAGTATTTACACCCCAGAAGTATGTACACATTTCCACACGAGGGAGTGCAGAGGGGGGGTACCCCCTCTGCGGGGTCCGAGGGGGCTATCCCCTCGGCTGGGGGGTCTGGGGGCAAGCAGGGGTTCAGGGGAAGCATCTCCCAAAGGAAAAATTGCCTTGTAAATGTATATTGAAATTTCATTGTAAATCTAGACCGTTCATTATAAGGTCGCAAATGTAACGGTAGAGATTATGTTAGGGTTTTTTTCCCTAGAGGGAAACCCTCTTTTATGAGGGAAATGTATTGCGGCTATGATTGATAGTGAATATTGTATTCTGAGAGAGGAGACTGTGAGAGAAAGAAGAGGAAGTTAGAACGGGTTTTGCTGTAGGTTGTATCCCTTCATTTGCTGGATAATGATAAAGGAAGGACCTGGCAATTTCTCTGGTGGACGTAGCCCACACTGGGTGAACCATGTAAATCTGTGTCTCTCTTGTATTGTGTATCTTCTATGTTTTGTTTCCACATTTGTTTTATTTTATTGCTCCACGGTCCTATTTTTCTAACAACTG
>SNQJ01S0025906.1:111179-124223 GCA_010110895.2 Picea sitchensis
GGTCACAGATCTAACGGTAGAGATTATGTTAGGGTTTTTTTCCCTAGAAGGTAACCCTCTTTTATGAGGGAAATGTATTGCGGCTATGATTCATAGTGAATATTGTATTCTGAGAGAGGAGACTGTGAGAGAAAGAAGAGGAAGTTACAACGGGTTTTGTTGTAGGTTGTATCCCTTCATTTGATGGATAATAATAAAGGAAGGACCTAACAATTTCTCTTGTGGACGTAGCCCACACTGGGTGAACCACGTAAATCTGTGTCTCTCTTGTATTGTGTATCTTCTATGTTTTGTTTCCGCATTTGTTTTATTTTATTTCTCCACAGTCCTGTTTTTCTAACAGTATATTGACAGTGGATGATCCAGGTATATGACAGGTGACAAAAGCAAGTTCCTATCACTCAAAGAAATTAAATCAGGAAATGTGACTTTTGGAAACGATACTCCGGGAAAGATCAGAGGTAAAGGTCTAGTAAGCTTAATTAATGGAAGAGGAAAAGCTCAATATGTGCTATTTGTTAATGGATTAAAACATAATCTTCTTAGTGTCAGTTAGGTGTGTGACGCAGGATGTGAAGTCACTTTCACTGCCAAGGACTGTAAAATAAAAATATTGAACACAAGAGAGTTGATTGAAAAAGGGGTTAGAACTGAAAACAATGTTTATGTTCTAAAGGAAGATAAGGAGGAATGTCATTTATGAAAATTTGATGGTAGATTTGATGAGGGTATATTCTTAGGATATGCAACGAACAGTAAAGGATACATATGCTTCAACAAAATAATGCATAAATTAGTGTATTTTATTGATGTTCGAATTGATGAAGAAGCTCCATTAAAAGATCAACAGAGAATAAGAACCAAGTCAGATGAATAAGATGATGGGTATAATGAATATGAAGAACAACATATCGTCCATACAAAATCCATGCTATTGGAATGGTAGGAAGGTATCAATTTGCACCTAAACAGAGTCACTTGATAACAGTCAAAAGAATTTTTAGATACTTGAAAGGAATAATGAACTATGGCCTATGGTATCCTAGGAATCAGAATTTTCAATTATCAGTCTATTCATATGTTGATTGGGCTAACTGCTTGGATGAAAGGAAAAGCACAAGTGGAGGTGAATTCTTCTTAAGATATTCTCTTGTAGCATGGTTGAGCAACAAGCAAGGTTCCATTTCCCTATCGACTACAAAAGTTGAATACATTGCAGCTTCCACTTGTTGTACCCAAGTATTGTAGATGATTCAGACACTTGTAGACTTGGAGTTTGAGAATCTGTGCCAGAAGTTGGGCGTGACCCTGTTATCAATCTAAATACTCTATCTTAGCAGGGGGAGAGTGATTCCTGTATATCTGATCAGGGGAGCACATAGTCACTCTTTCTTTTCTTTGACATTGATTTCAAAGGGGGAGAAAAATTTGTGGTCTAGATGCTACAGTTGGAGGTCTAATCAAAATAGTGTTGTGTTTCAGGGTTGCCATGAATGCCAAAGAGGGAGATTATTGGCATGTTTTACAGGAAGAGTGTGCTTGTCATTGATGGCAAGAACAATATCAACGATAGAAAATAGGAAAGCAACGATGAGAGTTCGAAGATTCAGACTTCAAAGGATATGCAAGGAGTGCCCAGATCCACAATTCGGCTAAGTGTTGAAGTGACTCTTTAAGAAGTTGAGAGAGTAGAAGACGAGAAAGCTCAAAAGAGATAGTTCTTTCCAGAAGTGCAGATGAGGTCCAAGAGATGGACTCATAGGAAGAGCAAAGGTCGAGACCCTTGAACACTTAGAAAACCTTCTAAGTCGAAGAGATCAGAAGCTTAGGAGGAAGAGTGATAGTGGCCGCTGGATCACCAATCTAGAGGACCAAAAACCATATGATCAAATCAATGTACACGAGCCTTAGTGCTTTGCACATGTAGGTGAGGGAGCTTTCCAAAGTTTCGATGTCCCAAAGTAATTTGTGACCTTTCATCACTAGGAGGAGAATCTAGTTCGTTGATCGTTGGGAGATACGTGTCAGGAGACCGTGAGTTCAAGAGGGAGAAAAGTTTGATATTTGAAATCCCTGAATTCCGGAGATCTAGAGAGCCAGAGTACATTTCAACCATCATATCTAGAGGGATATGTGGCAATGGATCGTGAGCTCCGAAGAAATCACTTCAGGAGTTTCATTTTGAGATTTGAAATTCCTGAAGTCTGGAGAACTGGAGAGCCAAAATAAATTCTTGACCATTGGATCATCCGAAGTAGATCTCAGTCATCAGATCGTTCGAAAAAGATCTCAAGAATTAGATCGTCCGAAGTGAATCTGGGCCATTTGATCCAGAAAAGACATGGTGTAAACCTGTGGACTTTAGGTAAGGACCCAAAGTAAGCCTCAACTGTTCGATTCAAGGACATGTGCTAGACCACGTCAACAAGGAAATGTGGCATACCATTTCAGAAATGACATGTGGCATACCATGTCAGCAAGGACATGTGGCATACCACGTCATCGAGTGACACATGGAAACCACTCAGCCCGTGCCAGGTCAACAGGTGACTTGTGTAATGTTATGTCACTCTAGGAGATTTACTTTGGGAGTGTCACCACCAACAAATGACAAAATCTCCAAAGTCCTGAAGGCCGAAGTTGCAAAGGGCCAAAGTCGCGAAGAGATGAAGTGCCTAAAGAACGAAGTCATGAAGGGCCGAAGTGTCGAAGGGCCAAAGAGCCGAAGTTGCGAAGAGACAAAGTGTTGAAGGACCGAAGTCGCGAAGGACCGAAGAGCCGAAGTCATGAGGGATAGAGTCCCGAAGTCCCGAATACTAAAGTCTCGAAGTGGACACAAGTCATTCGATCTGAATATCACTTTAGGTGTATTCTCAACCATTGATCAATAAAGGGGACACAGGACCATTGATCTAGTTGAAAGGTCAAATTCCTGAAGTAGAGGCAAAGTCGTTGATTGAGAAGGACATGTGTCTGCAGATATTCAAGCCAATTAATAATTACCCAATTTGCAAAGGCCCATTCAAGGCCCATTAGCACTGGATATGACTATCTATCATCCACAATATCAATGACTTCGAAATAGGATACACTACTCACACTATCTATATTCACAAGTACCCCTAACAACTGACCAATTGGTAATATATTTTTTGTTCACTAATCTTAATTGGATGGGAGACCAACTCAACTTCAACTTCCCCATCATTTCCTATTTTTTCTTTACAAAAACATTTACATCAGAACCCAAGTCTAAAATGACCTGGTCTATTTCATGATCCCCAATCTATGCACTTAACCTGAACTCGTCGCTCGTCCTCTTTTTATGTAGTACATGTTTCACTACCCTCTGTGTAGTATGAAGTTCCATTTCTTGTGTGCAATGATCAATCATTCCATGCAAAGAATTCATTCTACTTTCATATTTCATCAATGCTAAAAAAAAATTCATAAATTCTTTCAAAGGACTTACCTTTTTAGAGGGTATTTATGGGGTAGTATGGTCATAGATCAAAGGAATTTCAACCATAGGTGTTGCATATGATTTTTATGTTATCCAATCCATTCCTAGTATCTCATTCCTTGTCTGTTGATATGCCTCATTTTCTTATTGTGGGTCAAATTTTGGCATAGGTCTTGTTGATTTCCTCACCCATTGCTCACTCTACCTCCCTTCATTTGTCACATCATCACCTGTCTTAGCTCCTTCGCACATGAAAACTATTATTTTGGGTCCTTCATCACATATCTCTATTGATATATTTTGTACATTTTGATTTGGGTTCTGGTTCTGATTCCCTCTTTCCTGCCACTTTGTAAGTAAATGAGGAAAGTATTCTCTCTCATGATCTAGTGCTCTACAATACATGCAGGTTATACAAGGGCATGGGAAGTCATGAACTAAGTGTCTTGATTGATTACAATTGTAGCATATTATTGGTCCTCTACCTCCTCTACATTAAAATTCCTCTGCCTCAACCTCTCCCAAATCCTCCTCAACATTGTGGATTAAAGCCTCTATGATTATTATACTCTAGACCACCTCCTTATGTCACAATATTTTCCTCCTGAATTCTATACTTATCTGAAGTGAGTTATGTCATCAGATCAAATGCATGCCAGTCCTTCTCTCTGTGCCCTACTAAATTGCAAAAGTAAAAAAATAAATTCCTTGGTGTACATTGTTATTTCTGTAGCAATGGAAAATCGTGCAGATGATATCCCCATTTCCTACATATTTTGAAGTCTACCCCTCCTGTTAATGGGTTCGGTACTCTAGTTGCCAAAAAATGCACAACAACTGATCATTCATCCTTATGGTGGCCTTCAATCCTACACTTGACACACCAAACTTGTTCCCTCTTCTCCTTTCCTTTCATCAGCTCTTCCAATTGAATTGTCAATGCAGCTAACTATGTCTGGATTTGAGCCATTCCCTTGCCATCTGCTACAGGAGATTCTTCCATATTCATTGCAATCTCCAAAACTTTAGGCTACGACGCAACCTTTTATTGTATAAATAGGTAGCGAATGTGTGGAAGTAGTCCTGCAATAAACCATTCTCTATGTTGTCGATCAAGAATTTGAAATGTAAACCTACCCATCAATCCTTAAACATTTTATCATAGTCCCATACAGACTCAGTCTGCACTTTTTTTATTTCCTTTAATTATGTGATGTATTGTGAATCAGACTTTGGCTTCTTTAAATCTTTCAATAATTCTTGTCAAATTTCTTCCAGTATCCTTACTTGACTTGCTAGTGTAGTACTCTGTAGTTTCATGTACCATACTAATGATCCATATCTAAACATTGTTTCCAACTACACAATATTGGTGGCCTCATCTTGGACATTCTTTCTAGCTGAAATTTTCTCACATACAAATAGATGTTTTTATGGTTCCTTCGACACAACTCCCTAGAAATTTGTCATTCTCAATGTATTGTCTAATCTTGCCATGGTGTTATTCATAGTACCTCCTCCTGGAGATGTTAGTTGAATCTAACTCGATGCATTGATTCAACTGCTCTGGATACTACTACTAATTTGTCTTCCTTTGCTAACTATAAGTGATTTTGAGAAATCCTCAAATGTTACCTCAAATGTAGGTGATGCACACATGGTTGTGGAATCGATACAAGATCCATCCTGAGTAGGAATTAACGACTCTTACATTATAGGACTAAACTAAGAGTCTTCTTCCTCTCCTTATGTGTGTGGTATTTCTATGATATGGACTATTTTGCATGGTTATCTCCTCTCATACTCATTCCATGGATCTCATTCCTTAGCCCTAGTCTGCAACCTCTTGTACCTTATTCCACAGTGCATTACCCCAAAATTGTCTTCTTCTTCTGGTATACCTTCCTTGTTTCTCTACATCCTCAGTCCCTCCCATCCTTCTTCATTTATTTCTTCATTATTTCCTACCTTCATAACATACCATGTTCATCCCCCAGTTCCCCCATGTGCGCAAATCCCCTTAGTAGTCAGATTCCATCATCATCACACATTTGTCATACAAAAACATCTTTATCCAGGTACCCAATGATTTCATAAAACTTCCACGTGGACCCTTAAATAAATCCCTTTCTACAACACTATATGACTAGGTACAATCTACTACGAATTCCATATTACAACTCCCCAATATTCTATTTAACCAGAAATCGACTACACACAAAGTAGTATTGCTTACAAAATTCAATTTTCTTACCAACTCAGGGGTCCAATTCCTTCACATTGTAGTACAATATGATTCGGTATTATCCACTAATATTTCTAAGAATTCATTCAAAAGAATCATAAATTCACTAAAGCAAATCTCATGCAGCTCTGTGAACAAATACATTTGCAACCATTTTTCATCACTGGTCCAAGGGTTTCTATTCTCTCCTTGGGAAAATTATCGTTCCTTCCTTTCTAGTGATTCAACGATCTCTTTCTTAGTCAACCGCCAAAACATTCCCTCAATTAAATATTATGGGTCCCAGCAATGGAACCATATTTTGGAACATAGTTATAAGACCCTAGGTTTAGTTTACTCAAACAACAAAACCCTTCAGATACCATCCCTTTCAGCATCACCTACATGCAAGTGAAGTATCACTGGAGGTATCTACTAGGGCTGCAGGAACCAAGTTTCTGCAGGGACAAGGGGATGTGATGCTATAGTCATATCCATTATTATTTACTTCAGGGACAAGGGGATGTGATGCTATAGTCATATCCATTATTATTTATCCACCATGTGCACAATATATTTATTCATATATTTTGACTATTTAACAAACTCTATTATGAAAAACCCTTATAACATAGATTGCAACATAAATAATCCATTGTAACATTCATTATTACTGCACATCAGTCATATAGTAACCATATATATACTAATCATGCATAAACAAAACATGCATGAACAACCACATCAAAACAACACATGATCTATGTGGATATCAATGTCCACCCACCTATTCCAAGTGCCTCATCTTGGTAGTTTTTCAGTTTGGCAGTTTTTTCTTAGTTTTCGGGTCCTGAACTTTCGGGGCCATTTTGAGGCCCTAAAAAACATTTTTAGGGCTTGTCACAGTCAAACTGTAGACAAAGTCAGATTTTGAAGGAATATTTTGTATTCCTTGGATATACCTTTCAAATGGGCTATCGTGCGCCTAAAATAGAGATCGTGTGAAAAAGTTATGACCATGGGAAGTTGATGTTATAACTTACCCCATTGGGGCCCCAATGAATTTTGGTGCTTCATATCCTAGGGTTAGGTTTTTGGATGTCTAGGGTTTTGTAATTCATGTTTATTGTAAAAATGATTTCAGAGACTCATTGTAATCATCTTGTGAATGAGTGCAATCACCACCATTCTAGCAAGCTTGTTTTTAGTATGCATTTTATAGTTTCAACATATTTCTTTATTGAATAGAAGCCAATTTTACTGTATCTTTGTTATTGTTCCTTGTGTCTATGTGTTAATAATAATAATAATATATTTTCATTTCATTCTTCTAAAAAGATATGGATTAGTGGTATCATAGCAGTGTGCTCGTCGTTTTTAGTACATGTCCTCGATGAGGTCAGGGTACAAAGAGTTGGGTCTCGATCTTGTTTCTCTTGAGGAAAAAATCTCTCACACACCCAAGAGACCTTCCATGGTGGGAGAAAATAAATACAATGAGACATGAGATCCTTTCAAACTTTTTCTTGAGGAATCCCTCGCGCAATAGAGGAACGAGATAATGGATAATTTTTCACAAATCCTTTGACGACTACCAATAGGCAACACATCTTCCTCGAGTGGAGGAATCACCCCCTTCAAGGTAAAAAATCAACTTTTATATTCCTATATTTGAAGGTCATATATATGCAGATTTTGTAGACAAATGGTTGAATCTGCTAGAAGGGATATTTTTTTCCATAACTTTTCGAATAGAGAAAATATTACTTTTACGTTCCACAAAGTCGTTCCCCATGTCAAAGATTGGTGGGATACTTTCTGTGAGAAAAATGAAATAGAGTACATATGGTGCTCAAGTATCGCAGTGGTATACATAGAGACATCTAGGTAGAAATGGATTTTCTTGACATATAATCCTTGGGTGCAGCCTATCGATATGTCGCCAAAATCGAGCAAAATATTAACAAAAGACGCGACAGTTTGGGTCTCTAAACCCCTCATAGTAGAAGTAGGTAAAGAGAAGCCCTAACCCGCAAAAAAAAGGGAATATCAAATATGGATAGAATTAGGAAATACAATCTAAGATGCGAGCAAAGAAGGACCATGGAAAGATGAAGAAAGATACCAAGAAGTGGTGTGACTTCCATAAGAGCCCCTGGCATAAAACAGTTGATTATCGCTCAAAGAATTCATTGGTGGCTGAGGTGAAATCCTCTAAATCAGATGAAGGTTCTAACTCTGAGTCTGAACCATAAAAAGGGAGACATATCATTAACATGGAACCCAGTGCCACATTTTCTACCACCAAGATCAAGCCTGGTGAACCTGATGAGCCAGAGGAAGGCGAGCACCTCTTTAATTCACGAATGTGGGTGAAAGGCACCCCCACTTCACTTCATCATTTATAGTGGTAGAAAAAACTACCGCATCTCAATGGATGTCTTCAAGTGGCTATCCCTGCCGACAACATCGCACCTGTAGCCCTACACCATCAGATGGCTCTTCCAAGGAAGTGATCTTTGTGTCAGCCAACAATGTCACCTGTCGTACGACATCAAGCCCTTCAAAGATGGGTTATTTTGTGATGTTTATCCCCTTGAATTTTGTGATTCTCTTTTGGTCCAACCTTATTTATGGAAATCTCATGGTCTATATGATTCTAGGCCTCACAGTGTTATTACTACTTTGAACAAGAATTTGTAAAGGATACCTGAGGTAGTCCCACCTAGTTCCATTTCCTTGATCTCTTCCAAGCAATGCATGAAGGTCATCTTTCAGACCAAGAATTTTTTCTTCTTCATGGTTCAATCTCAGAGTGAGAAAAATATTGCAGCCACATCTAGATCCTCTAAGACCAACCTCTCCATGTAGAAGAAGCAAGTGGATAAGGTCGTGGAAGGATACAAAGACATCTTATCCTCACCTCCTGGGGTACCTCTACATTGTTAGGTCCAACATTCCATCGATCTGACCCCTAGTGCACCGCTACCCAATAGCCCAATATATTGCCACTCTCTGTTATAAAATGAGGATATCAAGTGTCAGATCCAATAACTGCTCCACAAGGGGAACATTTGATCCAAATCATCACCTTATGGAAGCCCAATCATTCTGGAGCATAAGAAATATGGGACCTGGCGACTTTGCATTGATTACCGGGCCCTAAATAAAATAATACTCAAGAACCAGTAATAGATTCCCTGAATAGAAGATCTCCTTTATCAGCTCAAGGGGGGAAAACACTTTAGTAACATTGATCTGAATCTTGGCTACCATCAGGTCCCAATAGACTAGACAGATTTATGGAAGACCGCCTTTAATTCAAAGTAAGGTCTTTTGGAATGGCTATTCATGCCCTTTGGTTTGAAAAATTCCCTAGCAACTTTCATGAGGATGATGGATGATATCTTGTGTAATTTCACCAATCATTTTGTAGTGGTTTATCTGGATGACATCCTCATCTATAGAAATACCTAGGTAGAGCACTTGCTTCATATTCAGTAGGTTTTGCAGACCCTGCGACAGCACAAGATATATGCCAACTTGGAAAAAATATCCTTCATCATGGATAGGATATAGTACATAGGCTACATTGTTGATGAGCATTGTGTACATGTGGATATACCCAATATCCAAGTCATTCGTGAATGTCTAGCACTAACTACGCTCACTATGCTTCAAAGCTTCTTAGGCCTTGCCAAATTATATCACAAGTTCATGTTGGGATTCTCCCACATTGCATGGGACCTTAGCCAAGTAACCAAGGGTGGTGGTAAGTAAAGGCTTATGTGGGGCCTATCCCAACAACAAGAATTCGATGATTTGAAGAAGGAATTGTGCTCAACCCCAGGGATTTCATTACCTAAATTGAAACAATACTTTGAGATCAAGATAGATGCTTCGAACTATGTTGTGGACACAGTTCTCACTCAGCATGACCACCCTGTGGCCTATCATAGCGAGACACTATCATATGTCATTCGTAAGTAATCCATTGTGAAATTATACCACCATTGGAGGAATTACAATATCAGGAAGGAGATAATCATATAGGTTTATCATAAGCCCCTACAATTCATGCAGACACAAGGAAAATCGCAGAATGACTGCCATCATAAGTGGTCCACATACTTGTAGCAATTCCACCTCAACATCAATTATAAGATAGGAAGTAACAACCAGGTAGTTTATTTCCTCAACTGACCTCCAGTCACTGCACTCACCACAGTGCTAGTTACTTGCAGACATGAGACCTTTGGATGGCCCCACCTCTATGTGAAATATCATGACTTCACCACCACCTACCAGATGTTGAGTGCAAACACAACTGTCACTAATTTCCATCTTCAGAATAAGTTGTTGTTCCATATGGGCCATCTCTGCATTCCGTCAAGAGAGTGTGTGAATTTGATCTGGGAATCTCACTATAGTCAGGTGGCAAGAAACTTAGACATAGAGAAGACAGTGGAAGTGTTGCAACAACATTTATACTGGCCAAAACTTTGTCAGGATGTCAGCAAGTATATCAGGTACTGCACTTCTTGTGCTATTTCCAAACTGGCCACTAAGAAATAAGGCTTGTACACCCCTCTACCTATTCCTAACAGGCCTTGGGAATTCATCTCAATGGACTACATGTTGGTCCTTCCATCCACCAAGCGGGGAAATGACTGTGGTTTTGTGGTTGTTGATTGCTTCTCCAAGATGGTGATTCTAGCCGCCTGGAAGAAAAGCATCATATCAAAGGCTAATACCAAGTTCTTATTTGAACACATGTGGGTACATTTTGGGATCCCAAAAACCATTATCTAATATCGGGAAAACTAGTTCCTCAGCACATTTTGGTCAAGCCTCTTGTCACTGCTGGACACCAAGCTCACCAAATCCAATGCCTTCCACCCCCATACGAATGGAAAAACTGAGGTCGTCAACCATACCATTGTGAATATTTTGTGTATGTACAATTCCAAGAACCCTTGCACATGGGATGAGAGTCTTCCTTATGTTAATTACATCTACAACAAATCCATACGTATCTCAACTAACCACAACCCCTTTCAGGCGGGGTTGGGATTTCAACCATTTGGTCCCATGGATAATGCACTACCCCTTGCAGCCACCTAGGAAGATGCATCCCACGATTCAACTAAAGATGAAAAAACCACCTGGTTCATTGAGTGGATCCAACACATCCTCCAATAGGTTCAAGATATTTTACAAAGGTATAATTCCAAGTACAAGCAACACCATGATCAACACCGGGTGCCACACAAGTTTGAGGTGGGAAATTTTTTTTGGTTGCACTTCCAGAAAGAACGCCTTACAAGGCCCCATCAGAAGCTTATTCCACTCTGTTATGTACCTTACACCATCACCAAGGTTTTTTGCAACAATATTTGTGAGCTCAACATTCCCCCCTTCCTTGGCTTGCACCCAGTGTTCAATGTGGATCTCCTTCGGCCATATTTTCCACCATTATTGGACACCTCAAAGATAAACAATTGACACCAATGTAGCTCAACCCTGACTGCATGGAGTAGGAATCCAATGATCAGATCATGGATACATAGGTCAAGGGCACTCTCCAACAGAGCATCCATCTTTATCAAGTTGTCAAAGAAGGTCAACTCCTACACCAAGAAAAGTGGATCAGCCATGGCCAAATTTAGTAAAAATTAACTCATCTAGTGGGGGCACTCAACGCAATGGATAACATTTATTCCTAATGGGGGAGGATTGATCCAGGTGGATATTGGTGGACACCCACCTATTCCAACTAGTTCATCTTGGCATTTTTTCAATATGGTATCTTTTCCTAGTTTTTGGGTCCTAAACGTCTGGGCTCGTTTTGAGGCCCTTAACAACATTTATAGGGATTTCCATAGCCAAACTGTATATGGATTCCAATTTTTACGACATAATGTGTATTCCTCGAATATGCCTTTCCAATGGGCTATCATGTGCCTAAAAGGGAGATCGTATGCAAAATTTACGACCCTGGGAAGTTGATGTACTAACTTACCCCAATGGGGCCTGCATGAATTTTGGCGCTTCATCTCATAGGGTTAGGTTTTTGGATGTCTAGGTTTTTGGAATTCATGTTTATTGTAAAAATGATTTCAAAGCCTCATTGTAATCATCTTCTTTCAAATGATTGCAGTTGTCACATCTCTTCTCAGAGATAAGTCACCACCATCCTAGCAAGATTGTTTTCAGTATGCATTTTACAGTTTCAACATATTTATTTATTTAATAGAAGCCAATTTTAATGTATATTTATTATTTTTCCTTATGTATCTGTGTTATTGATAATAATAATATGTGTTCATTTTGTTCTTCTCATATCTGGATCAATGGTATGAGATTGGTCTGCTCCTTGTCGTTCTTAGTGCACGTCCCTGACGAGGTCAGGGTACAAAGAGTTGGGTCTCGATCTTGTTTATCTTAGTGAAAAAATGTCTCACATGCCCAAGAAACCTTATGTGGCAGAAGAAAATAAATACGACAGGACATGAGATCCTTTCAAACTATTTCTCTAGGAATCCCTCACGCAATAGAGGAATGAGATGATGGATAATTTTGTGCAAATCCATCGGTGACTACCAATAGGCGATACATCTTCCTCGAGCGGAGCTGCCTCCCCCTTCAAGGTACATATCAAGTTTGATATTCCTATATTTGAAGGTCAGATAGAAACAAATGTTGTAGAAAAATGGTTTAATCTTCTAGAAGGGTATTTTTTTGTCCAAAACATTTCGAATAGAGAAAAGATCAATTTTCCTCTCCTCAAAGTTGTTCCCCGTGTCAATATTGGTGGGAGACTTTCTGTGAGAAAAAGGAAATAGAGGAACCCTCATTATTTATATTTTCACTCATCTGGGAGTCCTTTGGGGATGTTATTAAGGAACAATACTACCTTTTTGGAAGTTATGATGATCTGTATACAAAATGGACCACATTGCGGCAGGAAAGGGACCAAGTAGTGCTAGAATTCAAAAATATCTTCCATATGTTGAGTATGTGTTATATTCTTTGCACGAGTAGTAGTTTCTGAGTGCCTGCGCCAGGTGCGCAGGGGGGTAAGAGGGGGGGCCGCTAGGCCCCCCCTCGGGGGGTGCAGGGGGGTTCGGGGGTAGCGCCCCCGAAAAAAAAAATTTGGGCCGACATATTTTCGCCGGTTTAGGGTCGACATATTATCGTCGGGCTGACATATTTCCGGGACGATATATTTCCGGGAACACATGATATTAGGTGGTTTTCGGCACATGGTTTTTGCCGATGGTTTTCTATTTCCTGTTAAGGAATTAGGGTTTTGGACTAATCCAGGTCATTGGGTTAGGTTTTTGGATGCCGCTGG
>SNQJ01S0025906.1:124233-138414 GCA_010110895.2 Picea sitchensis
CCCGGTTTGGGTTTCCAAGTGAAAAATCTCTGTGTAATGTTTGTATTTGCCATTGCATCTTTTCTGTTCTTTTCTGAATATCAGTTTGCAGTAGATATTGTACAAGGTTAGAATTTACACCATACCTTGCACACCAAGCTGGGTATCAATGGTTCTGAGTGAAATATGGTGCTCAAATGATCTGGTGGTCTACAAAGATATATCTAGGAAGAAATGGATTTTTTGGACATCTCATCCTTAGGTGCGGCCTATCAACATTTTGTCAAAATCGAGTAGAAGATTAAACAAAGGGAGCGACAGTTTGGGTCTGGGAACCCCTCATAGAAGAAGTAGGGAAAGGGCATCCCCAACCCATAGAACAAAGGGAAGAGAAAATATGGATAGTCTCAGGAAAACTAGTCTAAGCTGCAAGAAAAGGACAATGGAAATATGAAGAAAGATAACAGGAAGAGGTGCAACTTCCATAAGATACCTTGGCATAACACTGTTGATTTATCCTCAAAGTAGTGACTAGTGGCTAAGGTGAAAGCCTCTAAATCAGATGTGGATTCTAACTCTGATTCAGAAGCAGAAAAATGGATACGGATCATTGACGTGAAACCCAGTGCCACAATTTCTACCACCAAGATCTAGCTCAGTGAACCTGATGAGCCAGAGTAAGTTGAGTGCTTCTTTCATTCATATATTGGGGTGAAAGGAACCCCGCTTCACTTCACCATTGATAGTGGTAGCCAAAAGAATCTCATATCAAAATAGGTCATCAAAAATCTATCCTTTCTAACAATGTCGTACCCGTAGCCCTACACCATCAGATGGCTCCACCAAGGAAGCGATCTTTGCATCAATCAATAGTGTCGTTTGTCGTATGAAATCAAGCCCTTCAAATATGAGGTATTGTGTGATGTTAATCCCCTTTAATTTTGTGATGTTATTTCGGGCCAACCTTATTTATGGAAACATCATTCTATATATGAGTCTAAACCTTGCAGTGTTATTAATACTTTTAACAAGAAGTTGTAAAGGATACCTGAGGTAGTCCCACCTAGTGACATTTTCTTTATTTGCTGCCAAGAAATGCAGGAAGGTCATCTCTCAGATAGGGAAGTTTTTATTCTTCATGATTCACTCTTAGAGTGAGTGAAAGATTGAAACCACATCCAAATCCTCCGCGACTGACCTCTCCATGCAGCAAAAGCAAGTGGATAAGGTCGTGGAAGAATACAAATACATATTCTCGTCACCTATTGGGGTACCTCTGTACTGTCAGGTCCAACATTCCATCGATCTAACCCCTGGTGTGCTACTACCCAATGGGCTAGAC
Organism: Picea sitchensis; assembly: GCA_010110895.2. Classification (NCBI taxonomy): domain Eukaryota; kingdom Viridiplantae; phylum Streptophyta; class Pinopsida; order Pinales; family Pinaceae; genus Picea; species Picea sitchensis. Next base: position 125,555 of record SNQJ01S0025906.1, read on the forward strand.
TACCATTTCTCTCTGTTATAAAATGAGGAGATCAAGCATCATATCCAATATCTTCTCTAGAAGGGGAACATATGACCTAGCTCATCACCCTGTGGAAGCCAAATCGTGATGGTGCATAAGAAATATGAGACCTGGTGACTCTGCATTGATTATCGGGCCCTAAATAAAATCAGAGTCATGAACCTATCCCTGATTCCCCAAATCGATGATATCCTTGATAATATTAAGGGGGCTAAATAATTTAGTAATATTGATCTAAATTCTCGCAACTATCATGTCCCAATAGATCAGAAAGATGTACAGAAGACTACCTTCATGTCGAAGGAAAGTGTTTTTGAATGGCTAGTTATGTTGGCCTCTCTACAAATTCCCCAAAACAATTCATGAGGATGATGGACAATATCTTATGGGATTTCACCAATTCTTTTGTAGTGTTGTATCTGTATGACATCCTCATATACAACAAGACTTGGGCATAGCACTTGGAACATATTCAACAAGTTTTGCAAACCCTGTGGAAGCACCAACTATATGCCAACTTGGAAAAATGCTCCTTTGGCATGGACAGGGTACAATACCTAGGATAAATTGTTGATGAGCATGGTGTACATGTGGATCTAGCCAATATCCAGGTTATCCATGACTGGCCAGCCTCAACTACGCTAACTGAGATTCATAGCTTCGTAGGTATTGACAAATTTTTATTGCAGGTTCATGTTGGTATTCTCCCATATTGCATGGGCCCTCAGCCATTGAGTAACCAAGGGTGGTGATAAGGAAAACATTTTGTGTGACTTGTCCCAACAACAAGCATTTGATGATTTGAAGCAGTGCTTATGCTTAGCCCCAGTTATTTCATTACCTGACCTGCAACATACCTTTGAGATCAATACAGATGCTTCAGGCTATGTTGTGGGTTAAACTCTCACTCAACATGGCCACCCCATGGCCTATCATAGCAAGAAAATATCATATATCATCCATACGTACCCTACTTATGACAAAGAAATGTAATCCATTATGGAATCCTAATGCCAATGGAGGAATTACATTTTCAGGAAGGAGACATTCATCTGCATTGATCATAAGTCATTGAAATTCATGCAAACACAAGGAAAATTGCAGAATGACCGCCATCAGAAGTGGTCCACATACTTGTAGTATTTACACCTCAACATCAAGTATAATACATAAAGTACCAACCGGGTCGATGATTTCCCCAACTGACCTCCATTCATGGCACTCACCATGGTGCTAGACTCTTACGGCAATGGGACCTTTGGATGGCCCCACCTCTATGTGTAATATCCTGACTTCGCCACCACCTAACTGATGTTGGGTGCAAACACAACTGTCACTAATTTCAATATTCAGGACATGATAATATGCCGTCTAGGCCAGCTCTGTGTTCCATCAAAATAGTGATCAAAGTCAATATGGGAATCCCACTACAGTCGGATGGTAGGACAGTTCGGCGTAGAGAATATAATGGCAGTGTTTCAACAACATTTCTACTGGCCAAACATTTGACAGGATGTCAGCAAGTATATCAGGTCCTGCACTGCCTGAAGTATTGCCAAACCGACCACTAAGAAAAAGGGCTTGTACACCCCTATTCCTACTCCTGGCAGGCCCTAGGAATCCATCTCAATCGACTACATGTTGGGTCTTTCGTCCACCAAAAGGGGAAATGACCATGTTTTTGTGGTTGTTAATCACTTCTCCAAGATGGTGATTCTGGCCACCTGCAAGAAGAGAATCATTATGGAGGTCACTACCAAGCTCTTATTTAAACGAGTGTGGGTACATTTTTGGATCCCAAAAACCATTATCTCAGATCAGGACAATCAGTTCCTCAACACATTCTAGTCAAGCCTCTGGTCATTGTTGGACACCAAGCTCAACAAATCCCTTTCATTCCACCCCCAGACAGATGGTCAAATTGAGGTCATCAACTGTGCAAAATCGTGCATATTTTGTGAATGTAGAATTCTAAGCACCCTTGCACATGGGATAAGAATCTTCCCTATGTTGGTCACAACTACAACAGATCCATACATATCTCAACTGAACACAACCCTTTTCAGGTGGGGTCAGTATTTCAACCATTAGGTCCCATGGATGTTGCACTACCCCTTGCGGCCACCTAGGAAGACTCGTCTAATTCTTCAACTGAAGATGAAAAATACACATGTTTCATTGAGTCGATCCAACATGTCCACCAATAGTTTCAAGATATTTTACATAGGTCCAATGCAAAGTACACACAACACCATGATCAACATAGGGTGCCACACAAGTTTTAGGTGGGCGGAAAATTTTGGTTGCACGTGTAGAAAGAATGCCTTACATGGCCCCATCGGAAGCTTCATCCACTCTGTCATGGACCTTACACCATCACTAGGCTGTGGGAGACAATTTTTTTGAGCTCAACATTCCCCCTTCCTTGGCTTGCACCCAGTGTTCAATGTGGATCTCCTTCGGCCATATTTTCCAGCATTATTGGACACCTCAGAGATAGTAGAAAAATTGACACCAAGAAAGATCAACCCTGCCTACATGGAACACGAATCCACTGATCATATCATGGATACAAAGGTCAAGGAAACTCACCAACAAAGGATCCATATTTATCAGGTTGTCAAAGTAGGGAATCTCCTACACCAAGGAAAGTGGCTCACCCGAGGCCAAATTCAACAGAAATTTTCTCATATGATGGGGGAACTCAATGCAATGTAGACCATTTATTCCTAAGGAGGGAGGATTGATCTAGGTGGATACAGTTGACCACCAACCTATTTCAACTGGCTCATCTCGGAAGTTTTTCAATTTGGCAGTATTTTCCTAGTTTTTGGTTCTTGAACTTCTGGGGCCGTTTTGAGGCCCTAAACAACTTTTTTATCGATTTCCATAGTCAAATAGTATAGAGCGTTAGATTCTTGTATAATAATGTGTATTCATCATATAGAAATTTCCAACGGGCTATCGTGCGCCTAAAACGGATATCGTATGCAAAATTTATGACCCTGGGAAGTTGATGTACTAACTTACCCCAACGGGGCCCACATGAATTTTGGCGCTTCATCTCCTAGGGTTAGGGTTTTGGATGTCTAGGGTTTTGGAATTCATGTTTATTGTAAAATAAATTCAAAGCGTCATTGTAATCATATTCTTGTGAATGAGCGCAGCCATCACATCTCTTCTTAGAGATAAGCCACCACCATTCTAGCAAGCTTGTTTCCAGTCTGCATATTATAGTTTCAACATATTTATTTATTGAATATAAGCCATTTTTACTGTATCTCGATTTTATTTCCTTGGGTATCTATTTTATTAATAATAATAATATATGTTTTTTTCATTCTACTCATAAAATCTATATTATTTGTATCAAAGCGGTCTACTCCTTGTCGTTCTTAGTGCATGTCCCCAATGCAGTCAGGGTACAAAGAGTTGGGTATAGAGATTTTTTATCTTGAGGACAAAATCTCTCGCATGCCCAAGTGACCTTTCATGGAGGAAGAAAATAAATATGATGGGACAGGATATCCTTTCAAATTTTTTCTCGAGGAATCCCTTGCACAACAAATGAACGAGATGATGGATAATTTTGCATGAATCCTTCGACGGCTACCAACAGGCGACACATCTTCCTTGAGAGGAGGTGCCTCCCCCTTCAAGGTATATGTAAACTTTGATATTCCTATATTTTACTTTCAAATAGATGTAGATTTTGTAGACAAATGGTTGAATTTTCTAGAAGGATATTTCTTTCCATAACTTTTTGAATAGAGAAAATATTACTTTTGTGCTCCTCAAAGTCATTCCCCATGTCAAAGATTGGTGGGAGACTTTCTGTGAGAAAAATGAAACATAGGAACCTGTTGAGGGGTGATAGATCCCTTCAACTCAACAACCGGAACCAAACCCACCACCAAGTCCCAATTAGACTCTGCAGCATTTAATAGTGGAATGGTTCTCCAAATCTTGCAATCCGTCCAATTAATCGATGGCCTTTGCATTTTCTTGTGAAGGCGTCTCCTTCAGTTTGGAATTTCTCTTTTGTATTTTCTCTTAGGTGGGACCCGAATAAGATGGAATCTAGTATAAACCAACTAGGTAACAAAATAGGAACATGTTTAACTACTGGAGAAGAGGTTGAGCTTGGGATAACCCGTTACTCATGCATGCAGATACCAATTGTTTACCACATGCCTAGTACTAATACGTTAACTGTGTGAGTATTCCAATTTTTTATTGAGATATTAATTATCAGAAGAAAACACGCATGCAATAAAGATAATGTAAAGTAAAATAATTCACTTAACTCTAATTATCCAACACATAATAACACAACGATTTGTCTTCATCATTAAAGAAAAGAACTCTAAAACATTGCATCAGATATCTTAACAACAGATTTGATAGCTCTTACTTGTTACAACATATATTCATGAAACGAGATAGGAAATAATTCTTCTCCACATCCAATCATACATGCATTTGATGAAAACACAACTTTGTCTTTGGTCCAGAAGGACTTCTCAATTCAAGGTAGCTCCAAAATAATTATTAACAAAACCAAAAATTAGAGTTTCTTGCAACAACCATTGACCCTGAACTAATCGATCGATGCTCTTATTTATAACATAAAATTAACGGCTAAAGTGAAGATAAGAAAAACAAATTTTCCATGTGGCACTCTCTCCTAACAGTCTTTCTAACAGTCATCTCAAGATATCACTTAAAAGGGTGACTCTTCTTGTACTCTGACCAGTTGATGAACAACTCCTCACAAGTGTTGGTGTATGGGATTCTATATTGTTCCATGGGGCTGCGTAAATATCTCTTATCTCTATCGCATGTGCCCAAAATTTGACTATACTGGCAGTTAACTGTTGCAACATAGCCCAAGCTTTGATCGGGTGTTCCATAAACTATCGCACCTTACCTGGCATTGTATCTGTCACCTCAGCTATTTCTTCAGCCCATAATGAATCTTTCTTGGTGTGCGATTTGACCATGTCACGAAAGTCGATGAATTCATCGGGCATGCCAAACTTAGGGAGTCTGATATCCTTCATTTCCTTGTTTATTTTGACCCAATTCATCTCGCTCTTGGCCCATTTTCTTGAATCTCCCGATGAGGTTCCCAGGCCTTTTGCATTACTCATCTCGCTCCTCTGGATGTTCTAAAATCCTTTGCACATAGAATGGTCTTGTTTACAAATATCTTGAAAGAATTTAAATGGGGAAGAACTTACCGTGTCATATCAACCAATTAATTCGGGTTATGAGTGAAATTCAAACAAAATATGCCACTGAATCTCTACAATTCAATTCATCATGGGTTGATGGCAGAGGCACGAAGGGTGATGTGCTCTATCTATAATTTCAAACGACTGATTTGATCCACACACAAAGTAATAACTAATGCGAGAGATGGAATTAATTAGTTCCTTAAATTCTTGCAATCTAAACGTATCTTAATGCTAAAACGTCCCATCGTGTCGCTTTCTTAGTGGGAAGATCGATGATCGACGATGTGTGATGGATTTTTTCACTGATATCCTTTTGTGAATTTTTTTTGATGTCGATCGATTTCATCCTACGGTGTTGATGTGGCACAACTGTCTCGGGACACGTGGCACTAAAGACAGGAGACTTAACTCACGAGTATGGGTCGGACTCGGGACTTTATTCAAGTTTCATGCTCTAAACTATAATTGATATTACCGATGCCGAAATATATTAGTGATCGATGATCGGGGATAAACCTATTACGCATTTTTCTTTGGGTTATCTTGTTCGAAGGATCCCGATGTCGAGATGCTTTGGGACACAGTGATCGGGGAGAACTGTTAAGCATAGTTGGAATGCTCATCGTGATTTGGTCTTCTCTAATGCCGACAAGCGCATCGGGCATCGACTATCGGTGATATTCGTAGATGATATCCATAGTGACACAAGAGCTTCCTTTCATCGATTGCGATGAAGATCGACGCTTGGAAACTTTGGTTTTTTTGAGTGATTCTCTTACACATATTAAATCCTCTCGATTTCAAAATACGAAGTGCGTCGGGTGAAGTGTTTTGGCTATTTGATTCCTTATTTAAGCATTAAGATTTTTTCAATTCTTGGGGTTTTCATAAGTTAGAAAACTTGAATAGCTAGTGAGAGTGAAAAGAATAAGCAAGAAAAAACATTTCTCAAAAGAAAGAAAAAAAAGAATTCAAACAATGCAAAGATTGAGTGGTACCCAAAAAGTGAAAAATTGACATAGACTTTTTAGGGTGTTGAGTGCTCAACAAATGGAGACTTACTGGGTGAAAGAAGAATCTTTGTTCCTCCTTCGGGCTCAGCTGGTGCAAAAGCTGGTGGAGAAATTAACTAGTTTTAGATCAGAGCCTCTTTTACCTTTGCATTTGAACTTGTCCGGTTGATGCCTCTGGTTCTACCTGTAGGGTTTTCAACCTTTATTCCTCCTTCATTTCCTGTAACCCTGACTCATTCCCTCTTTGACAAAATCTAGTAAAGCATTCACTAGAATGGGGCCTTTAGTTACCTTTACTCACTTTCTATGGTGTTGCTCCGCTACCAACGAGCGTCCATAGGCCAAGAGAAGTCACCCCAACATCACAGACCTTGCTTCGCTGTCAGCGAGCGTCCATATCCCTGAAGAATTTATCTGTATACCCTATCCTACTGTTCACTCATTTGATATAGTCAATTTTATTTCGATAGAATTCCCTAAGCGAGTGGGAGAGGATGATGTTTGTTTATTTTGAAAAAATGAGATGGTTAAGGTGAGGCCTTTGCTAGCTTTGTCCTTAGGGTTCATGCAATCCTTTTTAGCTTACCATCTTTCCATTAAGGTTTCACCAGACCATCGAGCAGACACTTCTGCATTTCTCCAAAGTTATTCATTTACACAGGTTAGATAGAGGACCCCTCGAAACAACCAGATATTCCCCAATGTTTCTTATGTTGTATGTGAGATATGATTTAGGAGTAGATTTTTCCATGTCGCATGATTTGAATTCTACCATTTTCTTGCTAAACACAACCTTCAAAAGTACAAAAAATAAAACAACAAAAGAAAAAAAATGCATTTCACAATTGACCTAGCTACAACCAAAATCATGAAAACACGCACACAAAACATAAATTATTATTATTATTTTATTTATTTAATTGAAATATTGTTTTAGGGATTGTCCATTTTCTAGGAGGGCATTAGGTTCCCCCCTCAGATTCTTTAAGCGATAAGTGCCAGCCCCAATATTCTCGACCACCTGGAAAGGTCAAAGCCATAGATTATGAAAATTATAATGTTTTCCTTTAGGCTCGTTTTATATGTCCCATTTTAGGAGTAATTCTCTGCTCCAAGTGGATATCGGTGGCCACCCACCTTTTCCAACTGGCTCAAAACAGTTTTCTGGAAATTTTGGCAATTTACTATTTTTAGTCGTTTTAACTTCCAGGGCCATTTTGAAGGCCTAAATGAAGGTATTTAGGGATGTAACTTCTTAATGATATCCCCCAAAAGTAGTATCCTAGACTATACCTTTCCAACGGTCTATCATACGCCTAAAACATAGATCGTATGCAAAAGTTACGACCCCGGGAAGTCGATGTACTAACTTACCCAAACATGGCCCACATGAGTTTTGGCGCTTCATCTCCTAGGGTTAAGTTTTTGGATGTCTAGGGTTTTTAGCATTCCTTCTTATTGTAAAAATGCCTTCAAATCCTGATTGTAAGGATATTCTTATGAATGAGCACATCCATCACATCTCTCTTCAGAGATAAGCTGCCACCATTCCAGCAAGCTTGTTTCGCTACATTTTACAGTTTCAACTTATTTTCATTATTGAATAGAAAACTAGTTTTACTGTACCTCTATTATTTTGTGCTAAGAACCTATTAATAATTTGTATTTATTTCGTTCTTCTCATAAATATGGATCAGTGGTATCAAATCGTTCTTCTCCTTGTCGTCTTAAGGCATTTCCCCAACGAGGTTGGAGTACAAAGAGTTTGGTCTTGAGCTTGTTTCTCTTGAGGAAAAAATCTCTCGCACGCCCAAGAGACCTCTCATGGCAGGATAAAATAAATATGGTGGGACAAGATATCCTTTCAAACTGTTGATTGAGGAATCCCTCATGCAACAAAGGAACAATATGATGGATAGTTTCGCACAAATCCTTCGGCGGCTACCAACAGGCAATGCATCTTCTTCGAGCGGAGGCGTTGCCCCATTCAAGGTACAAATAAACTTCGATATTCCTATATTTGAAGGTCAGATAGACGCAGATGCTATAGACAAGTGGTTGAATCTGCCAGAAGGGTATTTTTTTGTCCATAACTTTTCGAATAGGGAAAATATTACTTTTGCACTCCTCAAAGTTGTTTTCCATGTCAAAGATTGGTGGGAAACTTTCTTTGAGAAAAAGGAAACAGAGGAACCCTCATTATTTATATCCATAGCCACCTGGGAATCCTTCAGGGATGATATTAAGGAAAAATACTAACCAGTCAGAATATATGATGACTTGTATACTAAATGGACCACACTGCGGAAAGAAAGAGACGAAGAAGTGCCAGATTTCACAAATATCTTCCATATCTTGCGCACCAAGTTGGGTATAAAAACTTGAGAGAGACATCTAGTGCTCAAGTATCTAGGTGCTATGCATAGATACATCCAGACCGAAATGGAATTTCTGTACATCTCATCCTTGGGCGCAGCTTACCGATATGTCGTCAAAATCGAGCAGAAGCTCAAACAAAAGACGTAGAAATTTGGGCCTGGGAACCCCTCACAACAAAATCCAGGAAAGGGCGGCCCCAACCCACAGAACAAAGGAAAAATAAAATATGTACAGTATCAGGACAACCAATCCAATCCACAAGCAAAGGACATTATAAAGACAAAGAAAGATACCAGGAAGTGGTACGACTTCCATAAGAGCGCTTGGCAGAACACTGCTGATTGTCGCTCAAAGCAGTCGTTGGTGGCTAAAGTGAAAGCCTTTGAATCAGATGTGGATTATGACTCTGAGTTAAAACCATAAAGGGGAAGATGGATCATTAACACGGAACCCAATTCCACCGTTGCTACCACCAAGCGCCATCCTGGTGAACCAGATGAGTTAGAAGAAGGAGAGAGCATCTTCCATTCACAGATGTGGGTAAAAGGCACCCCAGTACACTTCATCATTAATAGCAGTAGCCAGAAGAACCTCATCTCAGCAGAGGTCATCAAGCGGTTGGCCTTGCTGAAAACACCGCACCCACAACCCTACACCATTGGATGCTCCTCCAAGGAAGTGATCTTTGCGTCAGCCAACAGTGTCAACTGTCGTATGGCATCAAGCCCTTCAAAGATGAGGTATTGTGTGATGTTTCTCCTATGAAAGTTTGTGATGTTCTTTTGGGCCAACCTTATTTATGGAAACGTCATGTTGTATATGAGTCTAGGCCTCGTAGTGTTATTATTACTTTGAACAGGAAATTGTACAGGATACTCGAGACAATCCCACCTTGTGCTATTTCCTTGATCTCTACTAAGAAACGCAGGAAGGTCATATCTAAGATGGGGAAGTTTGTCTTCTTCATGATTCTCTCTCAGAATAAGCGAAAGATCACAACCACATCCAGGGTCTCTGCAGCCAACCTCTCCACACAGCAGAAGCAAGTATATAAGGTCAGGGAAGTATACTCGGATATCTTCTCCTCACCTATCAGGGTACCTCTGCACTGCCAGGTCAAACACCCCATCGATCTGAACTCCGATGCACCGCTGGCCAATGGGCCAGTCTATTGCCACTATCTATTAGAGAATGAGGATATCAAGCGACAAATCCAAGAACTTATCCATAAGGGGCACATATGTCCCAGCTCATCATCTTGCGGGAGCCCAATCATGTTGGTACAGAAGAAAGATGGAACCTGGCGACTCTGCATTGTTTACTGGGCTCTGAATAAAATCACAGTGAGAAACCTCTACCCAATTCCTTGAATCGATGGCCTCCTTGATCAACTCACGATGGCCAAATGCTTCATTAAGATTGATCTAAAGTTTGGCTACCAACAAGTCCTGATAGAACAAACACATGTATGGAAAACTACCTTCAAGTCAAATGAAGGCATTTTTGAATGGTTGGTCATGCCCTTTGGTTTGAAAAATGCTCCAGCCACTTTCATGAGGATGATGGATGATATCCTATGACCTTTCACCAATACTTTTGTAGTGGTGTATCTGGATGACATTCTCATTTATAACAATACTTGGGTTGAACACTTGAAACATATTAAGTAGGTTCTACACACCCTACGACAACACAATCTATATGCCAACTTGGAAAAATGCTCCTTCGACATGGACAAGGTCCATTACCTAGGCTACATCATTTATCAACATGGCGTACATGTGGATCCAACCAAGATTCAAGTCATCCATTACTGGCCAGCTCCAACCACACTGACTGAGCTTCGGATCTTCTTAGGGCTTGCCAATTTCTACCGCAGGTTCGTGTTGGGATTCTCCCAAATTGCATGGGCCCTCAGCCAAATAACCAAGGGTGGTGGTAAGACAAAATTTTCGTGGGGTTGGTCCCAACAAAAAGAGTTCTATGATTTGAAGTAGTGCTTGTGCTCATCCCTAATACTTTCACTGCCAGACCTGCAACATCCCTTTGAGATCGAGACAGATGCTTCAAACTATGATGTGGCGTCTTTTTCACTCAGCACGAACACCCTCTGGCCTATCATAGTGAGACATTATCCAATGTTGTTCATAAGTACCCTACTTATGAAAAAGAAATGTACTCCATTGTGCAAGCCTACTGTTAGTGGAGACATTACATTCTTGGGAAGGAGACAATCATCCACATTGATCATAAGCCACTGCAGTTCATGCAAACACAAGGAAAATTGCAGAATGATCGCCACCAAAAGTGGTCCACATACTTGCAGCAATTCCACCTCAGCATAAAGTATAAAACATGAAGCACTAATCACATCGTTGATTTCCTCAGCAGACCACCAGTCGCGACACTCACCAAAGTGCTAGAATATTGTGGCCATGAGACCTCTGGATGGCCCCAACTCTATGAGACAAACCCAGACTTCGTCGCCACCTACCAAATGTTGGGTGTAAACATAGTTGTCGATAATTTCCATCTTCGGGATGGGTTGTTGTGTCGTCTGGGCCATATCTGTGTTCCATCAAGAGAGCAATTGAATTTTATCTGGGAATCCCACTATAGTCAGGTGGCAGGACACTTCGGTGTCGAAAAGACAATGGCGATGCTACAAAAACATTTCTACTGGCCGAAACTTCGACAGGAGGTCAGCAAGTATACCAGGTCCCACACTGCCTACATTATTTCCAAATCTACCACTAAGAAATAGGGTTTGTACACCCCTCTACCTACTCCTAATAGGCCATGGGAATCCATCTCAATGGAATACATGTCGGGCCTCCTGTCCACTAAGTGGGGAAATGACTATGTTTTTGTGGTTGTTGATTGCTTTTCTAAGATGACGATTATGGTTGCCTACAAGAAGAGAATCATAGCAGAGGCCACTGCCAACCTCTTCTTTGAATGAGTCTGGGTACATTTTGGACTTCCATAAACCATTGTCTCAGATCGAGACAATCGATTTCTTGGCACATTCTGGTCGAGCCTCTGGTCACTGTTGGACACCAAGATCACCAAATCCATGGCCTTCCACCCCCAGACAGATGGCCAAACCGAGGTCTTAAATCGGATGATTGTGAATATCCTTTGCATGTATAATTCAAATCACCCTCTCACATGGGATGAGATCCTTCCCTATGTCCAACATAGCTATAATCGAGCCCTGCATAGCTCAACTGACCACAACCCCTTTCAGGTGAGGTTGGGATTCCAACCATTGGGTCCCATAGATGTTGCAATTCCCCTTACGGTCACCTAGACTGACTCATATCCTGCTCCAACTGAAGCTAACAAAGCCACCCGGTTCATTGAGCAGATCTAGCACATCTGCCAACAGGTTCAATATATCCTACAGAAATCCAATGACAAGTACAAACAACGCCATGATCAACATCGGGTGCCACATAAGTTCCAAGTGGGTGACAAAGGTTGGTTTCACTTGCAGAAAGAACGCCTTACAGGACCCCATCAGAATATTTTCCCACTCTGTTATGGGTTGTACACCATCACCAAGGCCATGGGGGATAATAATTTTGAGCTCAACATTCCTCCTTTCCTTGGCCTGCATCGAGTGTTCAACGTGGATCTCCTTTGCCCTTATTTCCCACCATTATTGGACACCTCAAAAGTAGAAGAATAGATGACACCAATAGATCTCAAACTTGACTACATACAACATGCATCCAATGATCAGATTGTGGACACATAGATCAAGGGCACTTGACAACAAAGTATCCAGCTTTATCGAGTCGTCAAAGCAAGGCAACTCTTGCACCAAGGCAAGTGGCTCACCTGGGGCCAAATTCAATAGAAATTTCCTCATTTGATGGGGGACCTCAATGCAATGGATACCATTTCTTAATAAGGAGGGAGGATTGATCCAAGTGGATATCGGTGGCCACCCACCTTTTCCAACTAGTTCAAAACAATTTTCTGACAATTTTGGAAATTTACTATTTTTAGCAATTTTAACTTTTGGGGACATTTTGAGGGCCCAAATGAAGGCTTTTTGGGATCAATATTCTCAATGGTATCCCCCAAAATGAATCTCCTCGTCTATACCTTTCCAACGGGATATCACACGCCTAAAACGGAGATCATATGAAAAAGTTACGACCCCAGAAAGTCAATGTACTAACTTACCCAAACGGGG
>SNQJ01S0025906.1:138468-157205 GCA_010110895.2 Picea sitchensis
ATTGTAAAAATTCCTTCAGATCCTGATAGTAAGGATCTTCTTATGAATGAGCGCAACCCTCACATCTCTTCTCAGAGATAAGCCGCCACCATTCCAGCAAGCTTGTTTTCGTTGCATTTTACAGTTTCAGCTTATTTCATTATTGAATAGAAAACTAGTTTTACTGTATCTCTGTTATTTTGTGTTAAGCACCTATTAATAATTTGTATTCATTTCATTCTTCTCATAAATCCGGATCAGTCTCCTACTTCAAAATTCTTCTCTTTACCCTTCTGCTTATCAAACCACCTTTTAACTATATGCTGGTGGGCTATGAAATTTAATTTAGGTTTCTCTCTTTCTTCTTCTAGCATGAGAAGAGTGTCAATTCTTTGTTGTATGACTGATGAAGGTTGTCCTCTAGAATCCTGGGAAATTTGAAGAGATGGAAGATAAATTCCGTTTGAGAGAATGGATTCTTGTCCATATACCAGAAAGTATGGGGAATTTCCTATAGTTTCCTTTGGTGGGACTCTATCTTCCCATAAAGAATTATGGAGTAGATTATGCCAATTCCTCTGGTTGTCTGCAACCGTTTTCTTCAATATTCTCACTAGGTTATTGTTTGTTGATTCTGCCACTCAGTTTCCCTGTGGGTAATAATTTGGAGAGTACCTAATTATGATTTCTTTGTCAAGGGAAAACTTTGTTAATAATGTGGAAGACAAATAAGTTCCATTATCGAAAACAAGAACAAAAGGGACACCAAACCTTGTGATTAGTTGTTGTTCTATGAATTGGATTACCACCTTCTCATTTACATGAGTCAGAGGGATGGCCTCTGCCCATTTCATGAAATAATCAGTGGTAGTAAGTATATACTTATGTTGTTTTGAATAACTTGGTGTAATTTATCCTATGATATCTAACCCCCATTACTCAAAAGGCATAGAAATAGTCACTGGTTGGAGTGGAACTACTTCTCTCTTTTCCCTCCCAGTGCGTATTTGACAAGTTTTACAGTTTCTAGCATATGTGTGAGCTTCCTTGAACAAAGTGGGCCAATAATAACCATCTCTCAGTATCTTATGAGCGGTGGTGTTTCCTACAAAATGTCCACAGGAAGGGCCATCATGGAGCTCCTTCAGAACTTTTTCTGCATCTTCACATTTGAGACATCTTAAAAGTACCCCATCATAATTAATCCGAAAGAGTACCGAATTTGTGAGGTGATATTGTGCAGATTTTAACCTGAGAGATCTCCTCTCCCTAGGGTTGAGATTTTCTAGGCAAGTCCCATGGTGCAGGAGATAATTCAAATTATCATACCAAGAATATTTCCCTGGGGAGATGTATGAAGCTTCATCACACCATAATTCCATTTCATTCTCCCATCCAGAGTCTTCATTTACTTGGTCCTGGGCTTCGGTTGCAAGTTTGTATAACCCTTTCCCTTTAATTAGTTTGGAAGGCTTTATATCTAGATCAAATTCTTGGACTATAGCCATCTAGTTCTCTCTTCTTTCCACCATCTCTTATTGAGTGAATAAGGATCAGACTGCAGGATGAGGCACAATTACTTTGGTACGATTCTTGAGGATGTAAGATCTGAAGTGTTTTACTACCTTATATACCACATAGGCATGTTTATCTATAGAAGAATAATTAATTTCGGCTCCTTGGAGGTTAGTTCTCATGAACGACACCGGGGCCTCGTTGTTGTCATCATTGTTCTGAGTCAATACTGTGGCTAACGATTGGTTGAAGGAAAATGTATAGAGGAAAAAATCTTTATTAAAATCGGGGCTTCTCAACACCAGAGCCTGAGATATCGCAGTATTACTATTGTTGAAAGCATCCTTTCATTCATCATCCCACTTAAATTTATCATCTTTTCGGATCATTTTTTGTAATGGTCTGACAATCTCGGCGAAATCGGGGGTGAATTTTCTTACAAAATTGATTTTCCCAAAGAAAGATTGCATTGTCTTTTTGTTGTGAGATAACGAGAGTTGAGTTATATCTTTGACTTGCTCAGGGTCTATGTGAATGCCTGCTTGGGATATAATATGACCTAATATATTTCCTTCTTCCACACCAAAGATAATTTTCTTAGGGTTTAAATATATATCGTATTTTCTACACCTTTCGAAAATCTAGGTTAAGTGTTGGATGTGATCCTCTATGTTCTTTGAATACATAGTTACGTCGTCCAGATACACTACCACACACTTGTTGATCAGTCCTCGAAACTATATGTCCATTTCCCTCTGGAAGGTCTCCCCTGCATTGATTAACCCAAAGGGCATGCGTTTGTAAGAGAAATTTCCCCACTTGGTTCAGAAGGTACTTTTTAAACGGTCTTCCTCTGAAACTAGAAACTGGTTGTAACCTGAGAAACCATCTAGCAGGGAAAAAATCTTAGAGTCGGACATGGTCTACAAGAGTTTCTCCATTGGTGGGACTGGGTAGTTGTCCTTTTCTAAAGCTCTATTAAGGTTCCTAAAATCTACGTATAAGCGGATTTCTCCCGACTTTTTCCTTACAGGAACCAAATTTGCTACCCACGCGAAATGTCTAACCTCAAAGATAATTTTGACATCTAAAATTTTCTTCAACTCTTGATACATGAGGGGTTCCAGAGATGGGTGGTACTTCTGGAGCTTCTGTTGGAAGGTTTTCACTTCAGGTTTTAATGGGATAGTGTGTTGAATGATATGGGTATCATAAGTTTTTAGATCTCGGTAGGACCATGAAAAGGAATCTTGATATTGTATGAACATTTTGAGATAAGCCTTCCTTTCCTCTTTAGATATAGTCTTGCCAAGATTTATATTCTTTGGGTTTTCTAGGGTTCCAATATTTATTGTTTCATGCATGGGACATGAACTACCAGTCTTCGCATTTTTGGGCCCCTTAAATCATTCTTTCAGTTCAAAAAGATTTTCTAAATTAGCTATCCCCTTTGGGATTGTGTGAGACTTCGATTTGTCAGTTGGTTGACTTGTCTGAGGATTAGTTTATGCTAATTGTTCTTGGAATACTTCATTGTGAATAGAAAAATATTTGAAGTTGTCTTGGTTGGTCAGAAATTTTATGATTTGTTGATCTCCTTCAAAGACCTTCCAATTAGAAATATTGTTGGGAACCGATGGTTTGTAGAGTAGTTCCATAGTGAACCAGGAGGCTTCATAATCCTCTAGAGGTGACATCCTTGAAGCAGTTGTGGCCAGGGAATCAGCAAGGATATTCTTTTCTCTAGGGATCATTGTAATATTGAAAGCTTCAAAATTCTCTATTAACCTATGCACTTCTTGTTGATAATTCTTTAGGTGCGGGGAATCACAATGTATAGTATTCCTTACTTGTTTAAAGATAATCTCATAATATCTGAAAACTTTTAAATCTTTGACGTTTAAATATATGGTTTATTTAACCCCTGTACTAGATCTTCATACTCGACGATATTGTTTGTGCATTCAAACTCAAGCCTACAGGATAGGAAATGATGTTTACCTTTCAGATCAATGAGGATGCACCCTGCCCCAAACCCCTCTTGTGATTTAGATCCATCAAAGTATCTAGTCCAAATTTGTGAGTGAAAGTTATCCGTTTCTTCTTTCTTTTTGCTTTCTTGCTTTCCTCCCTTTTGTTTAGTGATTTCTAGCACAAGTACTTGACAAAAGAGGGTTTCCTCTGTCGGTATCGACGATTTCTCTTGAAAAACCATTTCAGATTTTTGAGTGAGAGGGACATCATATGGGAGAGGGGAGAAGTTTCCAAAGTAGGAATCACAGGAATAATTTCCTAGCACAGGGAAATCTTCCGACGAGGGTTCATTTATGGTTTCTACATCAATGACTGTATTTTTCAGATATATTTCTCTATCAATTCTGATCATATTTGTGTGTCCCTTCAAAGGTAACCAAAGGTGTGTCCAGTTTGTACTAAAATATCCATTTAACTTCTCGGACCAATCTTGACTTAATAACAATCCATAAGCGTTTGGGATATCTACTAAAATAATGTCAATTACTTGTGCAAACATAGGGTGTGCCTCTATTCTGATCATTACATCCTTGATTTCTCCCATGAATTTCACCTGGGTTTTGTATGGTTGTATTACATGCTTATCACTTTTGAGAGGGATTGCGTTTATCATTTTGCAAATATATAGTGGCATAACATTAGAGGATGATCCTGAATCGACCAAATAGTTATGGAGGTTTTTTTTTAAGACTTCAAATGATAAAAGGAAAGGTGGGACAAAAGGTCTTCCCTTCTTATCTTTAGAGCAAGTGTTCACAATTGGTTTATTCCCTAGGTCTATGGGGATTATATTTCTTCCTCGGTGAGTGTTCGTCATAGGATTTTCTATTGATTTCAAAGCTTGTGACGGGAAGTCCTTTTGTTGAGGGATCCTGCAAATGTCAGTAACTGATATATTAGCCTTCAACTTCTTCAAATATTCAACTATGTTGTAATCCATCTTGGGTGATTCTCGCGTATGGATATTTATAGGGTTTCTTCGGGGAGAAAAAGATTCTTTCAGATGATCGGGGGCTATCTTTCCCCCCAAAGTTTGGGTAGTAGCAAGATATTTTGAGACAGGTGGACCCTTACTGCATGTTTGCACAACTGAGACCTCTGCGGGTGGTTCTTGAACCTGAAGTAGGTCATCGGAAGGCATAATTAGGTCAGGATCCCATATCATCATGGTTGTATCTTTAGGTGGATCAATCTCTTCGTGATCAACAACATTCATAACTAAACGACTTGGTTGTTCGGTTAGGGAAACCTCATCTAAAAACTAGTTGGCCATTAAATTCATGGCATGCACCCATTGAGGGAAGTCTCTTTCAGAGTGGTTCTCTTGATGGTAGGTACAGAAAGAGTTAGATGCTACATTTCCTACATCGATGTTTAATTTGGTTGGGGGAGGTTCAATTGTTTTGATTGGAAGGTTTATTTTAAAGAAAGGTTTACAGGGCCTTTGGCCTTGGTTTCCTTCCCCTGCGTTTCTCTTCATGTATATGATCTCGTTTGATAATTTCTTAACCATGCATTGTAGGTCTTCTATGTCTCCATTACCCTTCTATGGACCTTGTTTTGTTTGTTTCCCTTTGGGTCTAGTTATAAAAAGTCCTCTTATGGGAGGAGGTTGAGCATCTTTCTTAACTAATGAGACCTGACCTTCCTTACACCCCTTCATTTGGAACTCTATCATTTTGGCTTCTTCAAAATTATTAGCTAGGGTTAGTTTGGTAGCCCTCTTCACAAACATGGAAATGGAAGTTGGGAGAGCATTAGCATGTACTTCGATTTGCAACTCTTTAGTAGGTTTAGCTTCGGGGTGGAATTTATTTAAGATAGTTTTGAATATTTGGTTGAATTCTTTGACCCTTTCTTTCTAAATCATGGTGGCAGTGAACAACTCAGCCATCAGATCTCCCGTAGTAGTTTCTTCTGCAAATTTATCCAAAATGTCTTTCTGAAACTTTGTCCAACTAGTTATGGATCCTATGGGTGAGTTAAAATACCACGTGGAAGTTGAATTGTCAAAATTGTAGGGGAATAACCTGCATACTATGTCTTCATTTTGGACATTCATAAGTCTGATCGCTAGTATGAATTTCTTGATATGATCTTCAGGAAATCCTAAGGTCTCATGGTCAAACTTATGAAGTAACTTCTCTGGATGTTGGGGAAGGTTATGGACTCTCCCTTGGATGGCCAAATAATCTCTGGACAACCAAGGTTGATTGTTCTAGGGTGGGTTTCCCCTTTCTTCATCATGGTCGTTGTTGTCTTCCATATCTTTGGATCCTGAGTTAAACTCTTCCTCTTCCAAAAAATCGTTTGGTTCAGAGACGTTGTCGGCTGGTGTTTCAGGGATCAAATTAAGAGGATGTTCTATTTCAGTGATTGTGAAATCTATTAGGTCTTCTAATGTGTGCACAAAAACCTAGTCGGGGGTGTCGACCACTAGTCTGCTTATTTTTTGTCTTCGAGGAAGTATCAGAGCTAAAGACAATGCATCGATCTGTCGGGCGTATGCTCTTGTGATTCTTCTGAATTGATTTAATTCCTCGTTAGGAAGAGAATAAGGCATGTCAGGGAACAAAAATTCTTCCTCGGGATGGGGTGAGTTACTCATTTAAGGAGTACTCAGTGTGTGTGGGTTGTCTTGGGAATGACTATCCATGCATGTGGGTTGTTTTGAATCTATAGGTTGTTTGAGATATTATATGGAATATTTTTTCAACCATTCATTCTCTGGCCCTCCTTCTAGATCCAATTCTATTGATGGGTGTTAGATCCCTTTAACTCAACAGTAGGAACCAAACTTGCCACCGAGGCCCAATTAGACTCTGCAATGTATAATAGTGGAATGGTTCTCTAGATCTTGTGATCCGACCAATTAATCGATGGGCTTTGCATTTTCTTTTGAAGGCATCTCCTTCAGTTTGGACTTTGTCTTTTGTATTTTCTCTTAGGTGGGACCGGAATAAGATGGAAGCCGGTATAAACCAACTAGGTAACAAAACAGTAACATGTTTAACTACTGGAGAAGAGGTTGAGCTTGGGATAACCCATTACTCAGGCGTGCAGACAACAATCGTTTACCATAGGCCTAGCACTAATACATTAACTGTGTGATTATTCCAATTTCTGACTGAGATACTAATTATCAGAAGAAAACACGCATGCAATAAAGATAATGGCAAGTAAAATAATTCACTTAACTCTAATTATCCATCACATAATAACACAATGATTTGTCTTCATCATTAAAGAAAAGAACTGTAAAACATTGCATCAGATAACTTAACAACATATTTGATAGCTCTTACTTGTTACAACATCTATTCATGAGATGAGATAGGAAATAATTCTTCTCCACATCCAATCATACACTCATTTGATGAAAACACAACTTTGTCTCTAGTCCAGAAGGACTTCTCAATTCAAGGTAGCTCCAAAATAATTCTTAACAAAACAAAAAATGAGATTTTCTTGCAACAACCATCGACCTTGAACTAATCGGTCGATGCTCTTATTTATTACATAAAATTAACTAAGAGTAATGGCTAAAGTGCAAATAAGAAAAACAAATTCACCATGTGGCGCTCTCTCCTATCAGTCTTTCTAACAGTCATCTCAAGATATCACTTAAAAGGGTGACTCTTATCATACTCTGATCAGTTGATGAACAAGTCCTCGCAGGTGTTGGCATATGGGACTCTATGTTGTTCCATCAGGGCCATGTAAATCTCTCTTATCTCTATCGCATGTGCCTGAAACTTGACTATGCTGGGACTTAACTGTTGTAGCACAGCCCGATATTTGATCGGGTTTTCCATAAACTGTCGCACCTGACCTGGCGTCGAATCTGTCACCTTGACTACTTATTCAACCCATGATGAATCTTGCTCGGTGTGCAATTTTACCATGTCACGCAAGTCGATGAAGTCGTTGGGCATGCCAAACTCGGGGAGTTTGATATCCTTCATTTCCTTGTTGATTTTGACCTAGTTCCTCTCGCTCTCAACCCATTTTCTTGAATCTCCCAATGAGGTTCCCGTGCCATTTTTCCCAACATTCGGCCATTCTCTTTCCTACAAACTAAAATCTTTTAGAGAATGCGTATAGAGAAACATTGGGTAAAATACATGTATGAAGCGTAAAAATGAAAAATCCAGACTAGTACATACCTGTAATGCTTGCTAAACCTGGTTGTTTAATACTCACTGGATCTTGGAATCTTTTGAATTGCTCGTCTCGCTCCTCTGGATGCTCTGAACTACTTTGCGCATAGAATGGTCTCATTTACGAATAGCTTGAAAGAACTTTAATAGGGAATAACTTACTGTGTCATATCAACCAATTAATTCGGGTTATGAGTGAAATTCAAACAAAATCTACCGCCGAATCTTTGCAATTAAGTTCATCATGGGTTGACGGGAGAGGCACAAAGGGTGATGCGCTTATTTGTAATTTTAAACGACTGATTTGATATGCACACGAAGTAATAACTAATGCGAGATTTGGAATTAATTATTTCCTTAAATGCTTCGAATCTAAACGTATCTTAGTGCTAAAATGTCCCATCATGTCGCTTTCTTATTGGGAAGACCGGGGATCGACAATGTGTGGTGAATTTTTTCATTGATATCCTTCTGCAAAAAACGTCTAACTTTGATCGATTTTATCGTACAATAATGATGTGGTACAACTGGCTTGGGACACGTGGCACTAAATATTGGAGACTTAACTCGTGAGTATGGGTCAGACTCTGGAATTTATTCAAGTTGTGTGCTCTAAACTAGACCTGAGATTGCCGATGCCGAAATATATCAGTGATCGGTGATCAGGGATAAACCCATTGTGAATTTTTCTTTGGGTTAGCTTCTTCGAAGGCTCCCGATGCCGAGACGCTTTGGAACTCGATGATCGGGGATAAATATTAAGCATAGTCGGAATGATTGTCGCGATTTGGTCTTCTCCGATGCCAACAAGTGCATCGGGCATCGACTATTGGAGATATATGTAGTGACACAATATCTTCCTTTCGCCAATTCCGATGAAGATCGGTGCTCAGAAACTTCATTTTTTCCGAGTGATTCTTTTGCGTATCTTAATTCCTCTCGATGCCGAAATCTAAAGTGCGTCGGGTGAAGTGTTTTGGCTATTTGATTCCTTATTTAAGTGTTAATATTTTTTCAATTCTTGGGGTTTTCATAAGTTAGACAAATTGAATATCTAGCGAGAGTGAAAATAATAAGCAAGACCAAACATTTCTCAAAAGAAAAAAGAAATGAATTTAGACAGTGCAAAGATTGAGTGGTACCCAAAAAGTGAAAAATTGACATATTATTTTTAGGGTGTGTTGAGTGCTCAATAGAACCCTCATTATTTACAGTTGCACTCACCTAGGATTCCTTCAGGGATGTTATTAAGGAACAATACTACCATTTTGGAAGTTATGATGACCTGTATACAAAATGGACCACACTGTGGAAACAAAGAGACCAAGTAGTGCCAGAGTTCAAAAATATCTTTCATACCTTGTGCACCAAGTTGGGTATCAAACATTGAAATATAAATATGGTGCTCAAGTATCATGGTGGTATGAATAGATACATCCAATAATAAATGTATTTTCTAGACATCTCATCCTTTGGCGTGGCCTATCAATATGCCATCAGAATCGAGCAGAAGCTTAAACAAAATACGTGACATTTTGGGTTTGGGAACCCCTCACAACAGAAGCAGGGAAAGAGCAGCGCCAACCCGCTGAACAAAGGGAAGAGAAAATATGGACAATTGTAGTACAACCATTCTAATATGCAATCAAAGAAGGACAGTGGAAAGAAAAAGAAGGATACCAAGAAGTGGTGTGACTTCCATAAGAGCCTGTGGAATAACACTGTTGATTAGCACTTAAATGAATCATTTTTGGCTGAGGTGAAATCCTATGAATCATATGTGGTTTCTGACTATGAGTCATAACTAGAAAAAGGGATATGTATTATTGACGCTTAACCTAGTGCCATAGTTTCTACCACCAAGATCCATCCCGATGAACTTGATGAGCCAGAAGAAGGCGAGCGCCTCTTTCATTCACAAATGTGGGTGAAAGGCACCCCATTGCACTTCATCGTTGATAGTGGTAGAAAAAATAACCTCATCTCAGTGGAGGTCAACAAGAGTCTATCCCTACCAATAATGTCACACCTGCATCCTTACACCATCGGATGGCTCCACCAAGGAATCAATCTTCACGTTAGCCAACACTTTCACATGTCATACAACATCAAGCCCTTCAAATATGAGCTATTGTGTGATGTTGTTCCCCTTGAAGTTTGTGATGTTATTTTGGGACAAAATTATTTATGGAAACTTCATGTTGTATATGAGTCTAGGACTTGTAGTGTTATTATTACTTTGAACAAGAAGTTGTATAGGATACCTGACATAGTCCCACCTAGTGCCATTTTCTTGATCTCTGCCAAGCAATGAAGGAAGTTCATATATTAGATCGGGATGTGTGTCTTCTTCATGATTCTCTCAGTGAGCGAAAAATTATAGCCACATCTAGAGCCTCTGTGACCAACCTCTCCATGTAGCAGAAGAAAGTGGATAAGGTCATGGAAGAATACAAAGACATCTTCTCCTCACCTACTGGGGTACCTTTGCACTGTTAGGTCCATCATTCCATCAATATGACCCCTGGAGCGTCGCTAGCTAATGGGCCAGCCTATTGATTCTCTCTAGTATAAAATGAGGATATCAAGTGTCAGATCCAAGAACTACTCCATAAGGGGCACATCCGACCCATCTCATCACCTTTTGGAAGCCCAATCATGTTGGTCTAGAAGAAATATAGGAGTTGGAAACTCTGCATTGATTACCGGGCCCTAAATAAAATCACAGTCATGAACCGATACCTGATTCCTAGAATCAATGATATCCTTGATCAAATCAAGGGAGCCAAATTATTCAGTAATATTGATATTAATTCTGACTACCATCAAATCCCAATATAGCAGAAAAATGTATGGAACACTACCTTCATGTCGAACGAAGGTCTTTTTGAATGGCTAGTCATGCTCTTTCGTTTGACAAATGCCCCAACAACTTTTATGAGTATGACGAATGATATGTTTTGACCTTTAACCGATTATTTTTTATTGGTATATCTAGATGACATCCTCATCTACAGAAAGACTTAGGAAGAGCACTTGCAACATATTCAGTAGGTTCTGTACACCTTGCGGCAGCACAAGCTATATGACAACTTGGAAAAATGATCCTTCGGAATGGACAAGGTCCAGTACCTAGGATACATTGTTGATGAGCATGATTTTCATATAGATCCATCCAAGATCAAGGTCATATGTGACTTTCCAGCCCCAACCACACTCACTGATCTTTAGAGCTTCTTAGGGCTTACCAATTTCTATTGCAGGTTCATGTTGGGATTCTACCATATTGCATAGTCCCTCAACAAGGTAACTAGGGGTGGTGGTAGGGAAATGCTTGTGTGGGGCTTGTCCCAACAACGAGTTTTCAATGATTTTAAGCAACACTTTTTGTTAGCCCTAGTGATTTAATTACCTGACCTACAATATCCCTTTGAGATCGAGACCGATGCTTCATATTATGTTGTGGGATCAATTCTCACTCAACACGACCACCTTACATCCTATCATAGCGATACACTATCAGATGTATTCCATAAGTACCCTACTTATGACAAATAAATGTACTCCATTGTGAAAGCCTATCACCAATGGAGGCATTACATTCTCGGGAAGGAGAAAATCATCCAAACTAATCATAAGGTGTTGTAGGTCATGCCGACACAAGGAAAGTTGTAGAATGACCGCCATCAGAAGTGGTCCACATACTTGCAGCAGTTCCAACCCAACATTAAGTATAAGACAGGAAGTACCAATCGGGTCATTGATTTCCTCTGCTTACATAAAGTCACGACACTCACCAAAAATACAAAAACAAGTTTACCTTAAGTTACCAAGCATCTTTGTCTTACAACCTCAAAGAGTTTCTTGGAGTGATAACAAATTGGCGCCATTGTCGGGGAAAGAAGATTGAAGCTCAACTTCCTTGGGAGATGACAAGATTGAGCTTTGATGATAGACAAAGTCTGGACATATTTTCGGTTGTAATCATCTATCTAGCGACTCCATGAAGGATGGATTCAGTGATGACTCCACAATATTCAAATGTCAAAGGCGTTTGTAGCTATTTTGGCTCGGAGGTTTGCACCTCTTGACTTCTCAACAATTCCTGGTTTTCCACATCCAGTTCCTTCTATAGATATTTGGGGATATCATCTTCCAATATTTGCAGAAAATAAAGAAGACAATCCTTCAGATCATCTCATCAGATTTCATCAATGCATGGTTCAGTTAAATACTCATGATGAAGATGTGCTTATGAATATGTTTGTGTATTCATTGGAAGGTGATGCTCACGAATGGTATAAATCTTTACCTTTGACAAGTAGACTGGAATTTATCTTTGGCATGTGTAATATGCTTGACAGACTTAGGATCGACTTAAAACACTTGTGGCTTAGCTTGAGCCTGCGTGTATGAATTGATCTTGACTTATGGACTTTGTCTTATGCACTAGATAAGTAGTGTGATGACTTGGGATTAGAATACGAGTTTGATACTTAAGCACAGTTCATTTATTTAGAAAACGTTTATAATTAGACATTCAAAAAGGTAAAGACTAAGGTGTCTAAACAATACTAACCATGTTTTGGAATATAGGCATTGAATATAGGATGAAAGGACTCTCAAGTAAACATAATCAATGGGAGCTTGGTCTCTAGAGATTTGGAGACAAAACACTGGCCAAACATATTTAGAAATGGGCATATTGAATAAAACATGAGGAGATACTCCAAAAATACTAGTGCATTTTTTATCACTAACATTTGGCTCCAACTAGGATGAAGACCTCCCTGCAAGGTTTCCAAGAACCTAGTAGTTCTAGTCGCCTTTAGCAATTGGCATGGAGTCATCTGGCCTGTAAACCTGATCTCTGCAAAAATGTAACCTGCCTATAACCTGCTCTGCTTATTCAACAACCAATAACTGAAAATTCTACTTGCTCATAGACGAGATTATTCTCTTCTACTCCTACTTCTAATTAGTAAAGGCAAACTGATCAATTGAATTCATCCTTCCAATGAAGCCATATCAGAAACTAGTTTACTAAACTTGTTATTGGTCTTGACCCGAAAAATAATGGAATGTATAGCCAACAAAAAAGTGGTTTGAATAGATGATAAAGCCAAATTTCATCTGAAAAAAATACTTCAACACATATGCTTCTCATAAATTCCAAATAATCAGCAATAGGGTCATCAAATCCACAAAGAAATACCTCTTTGTGTTGTTGTTCCAACTGAAAACTGAAATCCTACTGCTTGCTGCCTTCACTGATGTCAATGTTGAATGTGGACTGTTCTTCTTCTGTCAAATGAAAATAAAATCTCAACTGTTGATCTGAAACTTTCTACTCCTCACCTTCCTCCTCATAACTGTTGAAATCTTCCTTTGTCTGCAAATCAAAAAACTGAGGGTTGCCTTTTGAATCTACTGCAGATCTGAAACTATCACCTACTAATGTGTCAATCTGATAATCATCTTTAGGTTTTTCGAAGTGGACAATCTCATCTTCATGAAAACCTAAGTCAGTAGATGCATTTGATATAATGACAAAAACATCACTATGGTTATCATAATGTTGATCACTGATCTCTTGATCATGATGAGAAATATTTTATGTTGTAACAAAGTCTTCATAAATCTCAAAATTTTCTTCCTTATCACTGTATTGGTCGAATATAGGAAAATCATTATCAAATACTAATGGAAGAGATGAATATTTATGCATAGAGTTAACAACAATGGGATTTTGAAAAATATCACTTTGTTCTTCACCATAATTTGAAACAACATGTTTATAAGGAGAAAAATGGTACTCTTGTTGTTTCAACTGAGAACTGAAATGTTGTTGGAGCTGCTGGTTGCTCTCACTGATCTCAGTTTTGAACATAGCTAACTCATCCTTTGTTGCAGATCTAGAACTGTCACACACTAACTTAAAAATCTGATCATCATCTTTGTCCCTATATCTGTTGTGATTTCCCTTGATCTGTAAATCTGAAATTTGATGACTGCCTACATCAGTGGTAAGTTCTATTCGAATAATAGACAATTGATCTGTATGGTTTGTAATTGGAATAATTAAATTTTCAGATGTACAATAATGATAAGATGATGAAGCAGAAAAACTTTCATCTTTATCACATAACATAAATTCTTCACAACAATGTTCAAGAAGAAATTCCTAAGAGAAAAGCCTTTCACATCGATGATGAAATGTTGTATGAATTTTTTTTAAAGAAGATATACTAGAAAAATGTAAAGATTTATACCATTCATGAGCATCACCTTCCAATGAATACATAAACATCTTCATCATGAATATTTAACTGAACCATGCATTGATGAAATCTGATGAGATGATCTGAAGGATTGTCTTATTTCTTTTCTGCAAATCTTGGAAGATGATCTCCCCAAATATCTATAGAAGGAACTGGATGTGGGAAACCAGGAACTGTTGAGAAGTCAAGAGGTGCAAACCTCCGAGCCAAAATAGCTGCAAATGCCTTTGACATTTGAATATCGTGGAGTTTCCATTGAATCTGTCCTTCATGGAGTCACCAGATAGATGCTTACAACCGAAAATATGTCCAGACTCTGTCTATCATCAAAGATGGATCTTGTCATCTCCCAAGGAATCTAAGCTTCAATCTCCTTTCCCTGGCAACGACGCCAATTTGTTATCACTCCAAGAAACTCTTTGAGGTTGTAAGACAAAGATGCTTGGTAACTTAAGGTAAACTTATTTTTGTATTTTTGTATGTGTGGATCAATGGGATAAATCAATTACAGTATGGTATTTAGATATTCAAAATGAGAATCAAATGAACCAGTGCTCTCAAGGATCAATAATCAGATGATAGTTTTTAAGTGGGAGAGAAAACAATACTTATAAACCAAATACAAATGTAGGGTTTAATAAAAAATGATAAGCAATTATTAATCAAGTTATGAGCTAACCAATGAGACGACAATCATTCTATAGCTAAAACAACTTGAATAAGAGTACAGAAGGAACGATGAGAATCTGACATCAATAGAGAGAGAAAACTGTGATTTGTATTATCATATGGAAAAGTTTGTTTACAATATAGTATCTTTTGTATCCAAAATCGAACCCCTGGTATGTGAAAAATATAGGCATTTATAGCCTTTACAACAAGTCTCAGATCCTGGAAAACTAGATCTGGATTTTTAAATATAGAAAACAAAAAACAAAACTAAATAGAATAGGATAACTAAAGATCTAGTTCCTATGAATCAAACTGTCTTCAAAGTTCTTTGACATCTACTCTTTATCATTGATGTGCCTCTGATGTGTCTCTGATGTGATGACACATGTCTTCAAAACTGAAAGCTTTCAACAACTGTGTGTAAAGTCTTATATAACCATAGGATCTTCTACCTCCTATATCTCCATAAAACCTTGAAACCAAATATTTCATAATTTGGTGATTAATTATTTGATGCCACCTTATCTTTAAATCACCCAAAAATCTCTCTGTTTGAGCTCCAAATCTTCAAATTCCTTCTCTGCAGTTTCACCAGCTATTTCTCCTTAGGATTAGCTAATCAGCCGATGAAAGCTCTGCTTTTCAACAACTAATTGGTTATAATTGTGCCTTCTGTGTTGGTGAAAAGTCTGTTTTAATCAAAAGGAAAACCTTTCGTGTTCAAAATAAAAAATCATTGTTTATTTGATTAATCTCCCTACAAATTTACAGCAACCTGTGCCACCACCTGTAAATCTGGATATGTTGTAGTTCTTTCCTTCAACTTTTTGATTTTCCTCTTCAGGCGCTTTGCTAACCACCATAAGCTATTATAATCCTTTGTGGTATTTTTCTTCTACTTCTATTCCTTTATACTTTCACGTACCTCAAAAGCTACATTGGTCTTTGCAAAATTCTCTGATAAAGTTCTATATCTTGCCTTTATCACTCTTTCTAGAATCTCCTGTTGTGTTATTATCTCCTTCATCTCCTTAATCTTCTGTGATTTATTTGATTTCTTATTTCTTGAGGTTCCAGCTTCATTTCTGGATGTAAAAACTTCAAAATCTTGTGCAGGTTCCATGGAATTCTCTGGAATTTTGAAGGCTGGACTTTCATCGTATTTTTCTGGTTCTGTTTCTGAATCTGTGTATGGAATATTTAGAACATTTACCTTCTTTACTATGGATTTCTCAGGGTTTGTTTCGAAATATAGTTTCTTTTTAAATTTCTTGGGATTTATGCTAGAATTTTTCTCTTCTGGTGACTTTGGGAGAGCTCTCCTTCTCTTTGAGATACTCTGAGGAGTTGGCTGCTTCTTTCCTACTTTCTTCTTTTCATTTATAGGTTGATTTTGGGTCTCAAAACCTTCCCAAAAAAGAAAGTGTTTCCAAGTTATTTTTGTCTATATTAATTCTTCCAAGATGATCATTTTAATCAGGCCATAATGACAAAGGGAATTCTTGATGCTGAATGGTTCGGCTCTGATCCTGTTATACACCTTTGTTAGGATTCTATGAAGAAAGAAAGGCAAATTTATAATTAAATTCCCTGTGAAGTGATCTAGGAGTCTAAAGTGATATAACATCAACTTGTCATACCTTCCCTCTGAGGTTACATATAGCTGAATGCCTTTGAACATAACTTGCCAATCATCTTCAAGGTAAGAAACATGGATAATTTTCTTCCAGGTTATACTTCGAAACTATGTTTTGAGATATGATCTAAAATCCAAATTCTTGGTTACTATTGTTTTAAACCAACTTTGACCTATTCTCGATAAGCCAGTTGTTGAAGCGATGGAAGCTTCATCAACTATTAGTTCCAAAGAACCCACTATAGCTTTCTTCCCATCATATGACTTTGCAAAAGTCTCTGCTATCGCCTGGTGATATCCCTCCTGCAAATTTTCTACATAGGTCATACATCTTGCATCTGAGAAACACTTCTGAACCTCTGGATGAGAATGAAAAAAAGATAAGTTGTCTAATTCTTTCCTCAGAAGTAGTCCTCCTTGCTTCCTTTCCATCTGCAACTTAATTACCACTTAATTTCTACACGGTTGACACAATAATATTTCTTAATAAGGAAAGGGTTGGCGCTGGTGAAAATGACCCTGTGTTATCAATTGAAATATGAAACCCCATAATGGAATTTTTGAACACCGTGAGTTTAAAATAAGAAATGATGATTTGATTTGATGTTAACAGATATCTGGTACTTTATCCTCTGGTTGCAATGATGATTAAGATTTTGTCACTTCTTCGAACCCTTCTTTGTTTGCCACATGAAATACGTGATCAAAATCTATCTTTATATCCTACAAGAACGTGGTGAATAGGTGTAACCACTCATTTGCCTCCATTAACTTTCCATGATGATCGTATGACGTGTGTCTAGCGTACCCTTTTTGGATTTCTAAAGTCGTTGGAGAAAAACCCATGTTAACACTTTCACTAGCTCGCTTGCTGCTGGGAGTACACTTTAGCCATTGAAACCTGAGGTTTTCACCAGCTAACTTCAACTTCAAAGAAGATGTTAGTTGTTGAAAAGATTTTTCTTGATTTTTTGAAAAGACCTTTTGAGGATCGATTTATTTCTTTGACAAGTAGACTGGAATTTAGCTTTGGCATGTGTAATATGCTTGACAGAATTAGGATCAGCTTAAAACACTCGTGGCTTAGCTTGATCTTGTGTGTATGACTTGATCTTGACTTATGGACTTTGTCTTATGCACTAGATAAGTAGCGTGATGCCTTGGGATTAGAATAAGAGTTTGATACTTAAGAACAACTCATTTATTTAGAAATTTTTTATAATTAGACATCTAAAAAGGTAAAGACTAAGGTGTCTAAACAATACTAACCATGTTTTGTAATACATGCATTGAAGACGGGATGAAAGGAATCTCAAGTAAACATAATCAATGGGAGCTTGGTCTCTAGAGATTTGGAGACAAAACACTGGCCAAACATATTTAGAAATGGGCATATTGAATAAAACTTGAGGAGATACTCCAAAAATACTAGTGCATTTTTTATCGCTAAAATTTGGCTCCAACTGGGATGGAGACCTCCCTTCGAGGTTTCCAAGAACCTAGTAGTTCCAACCACCTTTAGCATTGGGCATGGAGTCATTTGGCCTGTACAACTGATCTCTGCAAAACTGTAACCTTCCTATAACCTGCTCTTCTTATTCAACAACCAATAATTGAAAAGTCTACTTGCTTGTAGACGATCTTATTCTCTTCTACTCCTAATTCTAATCAGTAAAGGAAAACTGATCAAGTGAAGTCATCCTTCCAATGAAGCCATATCAGAAACTAGTTTACTGAACATGTTCTTGGTATTGACCGGAAAAATAATGGAATGTATAGCCAACAGAAAAGTGGTTGAATAGATGATAAAGCCAACTTTCATCTGACAAAAATACTTTAACACATATGCTTCTCATAGATTCCAAATAATCAACAATAGGGTCATCAAATCCACAAAGAAATAAAATCCTGCTACTTGATGTCTTCACTGATGTCAATGCTAAATGTGGATTGTTCTTCTTCTGTCAAATGAAAATAAAATCTCAACTGCTGATCTGAAACTTTCTACTCCTCACCTTCCTCCTCATAACTGTTGAAATCTGCCTTTGTCTGCAAATCAAAAAATTGAGGGTTGCCTTTTGAATCTACTGCAGATCTGAAACTATCACCTACTAATGTGTCAATCCGATAATCATCTTTAGGTTTTTCGAAGGGGACAATCTCATCTTCATGACAACCTAAGTCAGTAGATGCATTTGATATAATGACAAAAGCATAACTATGGTTATCATAATGTTGATCATTGATCTCTTGATCATGATGAGAAGTATTTTATGTTGTAACAAAGTCGTCATAAATCTCAAAATTTTCTTCCTTATTGTTGAAACAGAGCTTAAATTTTTACCTTAAAAAGCAAAATTTTGGTATCCTAGAGTCTTTGCATTATTAAAATCTTTATAAAATAAAAATTTTCACACCAAATAAATTTGAAATACACTGGGGTTTTATTCTCGGAAAAAG